>JANBMJ010000009.1:600000-762418 GCA_024271935.1 Ustilago crameri
CGAAATTTACAAAAGATTGCGGTTTAGAATGGTCAAGAAGAAGGATGGTGAGGTCGAGGATGTTGGAGAACTTGCGGTGAGGAAGTCTGTAGAGGTGGCGAACGGGACGGCGGAGGTGGGAGAACTTTCGGTGGAACAGGGCGCGAATCCGTTCAGGACGACCAAGGATGCTGACCATGAGCACGAGTCTAACGGTCAGGGGCAGAAGAACCAGGAGGAGAACGGAAAAGACAGAGCAGGAAACAACACCGATGGACACGTCAAAGAAGCAGCTGCTCCAGCGAAACTGGTTTCAGTTAGTGCCGGAGACGATGTGGACAGCTCTAAGGCTTCAGTCAAAGATGCCAGCTCGGTCGATGCCACGGCTATCGGGCGTTCATCCCACTCCTCCTCCTCCTCCTCATCCCACTCCTCCTCGAGCTCTACCAGCGACATCGAGCACTCGATCAACGACCATGATGTGGTCATCAATTTTGGCGATCTCAATTTCCGCCTCGATCTCTCGCACTCGGAAGTGCATCGTCTCATCCGTTCACACCAGTACTCGCTCCTGTACCGCTACGACCAGCTCGAGTCTCTGCGCACCTCGGGTTTGCTGTTCGACGACTTTGAAGAGGGCGAGATCACTTTTGCGCCGACGTACAAGTTCGACAAGGGGACGGATCGGTATGATACGAGCGAGAAGCAGAGGGTGCCCGCGTGGACGGATCGCGTGCTGTGGGCGGTCACGAGGGAGTGGGGCGATGAGGATGGCGTCGCGGACTCGGTTACCGTAGAGGAAGAGGGGGAGAAGGATGGTAAAGGCGAGGAGAAGGAGAAGGATGAAGAGAGGAAGAGGAGGGAGAACGAGAGGAAGCAGGGGGTGGTGCTGCAGTCGTATGAGTCGGTAACTGATCTCAAGTTCAGTGATCACAGACCCGTGCGTGCCACCTTCCTCGTCAGGATACGATAGACACTAATGCCACTTTCACTCTCACCTTCGTGCGAAATAGACATGGTATAGGCTATCCAAGCTTACACATTTGCAAGGCTGCTACAAACCCAGACTTCTGAGTGTGCCCAACCAACCGCGTCCTCCCCACCTCACCCATTTCTTGGCACTGCCCGCCAGTGCCTCGAACGTCGCGACGAGCCCAGACTCCCTACCCTGCACGATCCTTCTAAATAACGCCTGGCTGTCTTGTAAATTGACAATGCTATCGCTTGCCATATGCAGCGTCGCAGCTGTGTATGCCGCGGTAAGCCGAGTCCGCACCGCGTACCACTCGGGTCCGTCGGGGTCGATCCAGCTGGTACGCTGCTGTGCGGACGGGTGGGTGAGGGCCTGCGTCACAAATGCCGAGCTAAGCTCCAGCAATGGCGCTGGGTTCGGAAGGTTGGGGAGGACGGTCTCGTGAGGGAAGATCGAGTGCAGCGTGGATGTAGTAGGCGAGGCGGTGGAAAGCGCCGTGAGGCCGTGCTTGAGGTGCGCTTTGACTTCCCAAGAAAGGCGGAGGCGTGCTTCGATAAGGTCCGACACTTTGGAGAGCGAGTCTCTCTCCTGCTCCTTCGATAGACTTGGTTGCATGCGGACAGATTTCTGCAAGCTGTCTGAAAGCGGGTTGCCGGAGCGAAGCGAGTCGATCACTTGAGAAGGGGTTAGAGAATGGATGATAGAAAGATCCGAGATGTTGTTCCAAGCGTTAAAGAGCGCGGTGGAGAAACTTGAATCCGGGCCGGGGAATAGTGTCGATAGGATACGAAGACGCTTGTTCAGCTCTTCGGCGTCGAAGGAGGAGGATGTCGGAGAAGTGGTTGGAGAGGAGCGCAGGTAGGCTTGTGGAATGAAACCATACTGCGCAATGTATGGGACGGAGTCGAGTAAGAGCAGTGTTGCGGCGTTCTGCGGAGAAGAATTTGACGATGAGCCGCTGTCTTGACTCTCGCTTCCACTGCCATTGTTGTGTGCGGAGCGTTCGGATGGCGCTGAGGGTTGCCGTGTTGCGCTGGAGGCGGTTGCGGAGCTCGTGAGAGTGCGCTGGTTGCGCAGAGTGCGAACAGGGGATGGAGCCACACGCCAGAGTTGAGGCACGCGCGGTCTACGTATCGCTGCGACAGCGTCTGCAAGTGAAAACCTGAGCAAAGACATCGACGACATGTCCTCTTTCCTTGTTGTGCCGTTGTTGTGGCTCCTGAAGAAGATGCAGTGATGAGCAAAGCTACGAGTGGATGAAGGTGCTTGGAGCAGCCAAGAGTTGCGGTCTTCCATAACCAAAATTCCTGAAGAGCCTTGTCAAAAGTGGAGGTCGAAGCTCACATTTTCACGATGCTTCTTCCTCTCACTTTGATATCTTCTCAAGCTCATCAATCTAGCGATCACATCCGCCCGCGATTCACCGTCAAGCTTGATCCTACGCACAAGGAGCATGCACATGAATGAATGACTGTATTGGCTTGGGAATGAATGTGAACTAGACGCCATACAGGACACTCTTGTAGTCCCTCAAAATGACACCGACGCTCTCTGGTCCGCTCAAACCAACCTCGCTTGCGACTGCACTGATGAACCTCGGCGGGGTCACGTCGTACAGCAGATTCACCACTGCCAGATTGTGGTTCTCTTCCCACTCCTTGGTGTCCAGTAGCCCCTTCTTCTCCCTCCCCTCGCCTTCCTCCGCATCCAGATCGTCGCTGGCGGGAAGGAGAAGATCCCTAGGGTTGCCTGCTTCGTTCTGGACGAAGGAATCGAGTTGGACACGCTCAGAGAATTTGTAGGTTTCGCAGCAGACGATCACTGGGATTCCCTTCTCCTTTGCCATCATAGCGCAGGTTGCGGTGCCGACTCGCGAGTAGAGCGCGCCGTTCGCCAATAAAGCCGAGGTGCCCAGGAGGAGAATGTCGGCACGAGGCATGAGAGACGACAGACTTGAGATGAGGCCGTATGTGCAGGGAATACCCGCAGCCAGGAGCACAGAAAGCAGCGCTTTGCCCTCGAGAAGAGGCCTCGAGTCGACAACGATGACTTCAAACCTGACCCCTCGTTCCCAAGCCGCCAGCAGAGTTGCTTCAACAACCGAGGAGCGAGCAAAAGTCATGACGACATCGCCGTCTTTGATCTTGCTGCCAGCTTGAGTGCGAATGATCTTGGATGCGTAGACGATTCGGTCTCGAACAAAGTGGTCGATTCGTTCTAGAAGGTGCTCCTTGGCCTCGTCCTCGGTCAGATCCGCACTGACCACCGAGATCTCATACTTGAGATACCTGACAGCAACACCTTGGGAAGTGCCCATAGCCCTCGCCTCGACCAAATGTCCGACTTGTGCAGATATGGTCTTGAGCAGATCTCTGTTGAGCATTTCACCGCGCGGAGTAGTATAGTCGCGAATCACATCTGCCATAGCCCGAAGCAGTGTGATCGCCCGCGTATCGGCTCCCATGAGCTTGTGTTGCGCGAGTTGACTCGACAATCGCAGGATGGAAGGATGAATGTTGGAGCGGAAAGAGGCCGAAACTTGAGCGGAAATGTGTGCATTGTGAGGTTTGGCGGAGGAGACGTTTCCGAACAGTGCTACACTAGGATGTTGGGGAATGGCTTTAGCAGATTCAAAGTCTTGTTGATTCGTCTTGCGGCCCATGCTGGAGACGGTTGTTGCCATGGATGCGCCCACTGCGGCTGGATTGGCGCCTGATGCGCCTGTAACGCCTCCGAGCCTGGCAGAGGCGGCGTTGGCAGATGACGAACCGGGTCGCTTGCTGTTTTGAGGGCCATCACGGCTTTGCTGCTGAGCACGATCGGCGGGACCTCCACGCTGGCTAGGAGTACCGGGAGGTCCTCGTTGAGGCGCATTGCCTTCTCCGGGGCCCCTTTCTGCGACCTTTGCTGCTCTTCGTGCGGCCTTGAGCTCCTTTGCCGACTTCTTGTCGCTGCCACCTTTTTTGGCCGGTTTAGTCTGTTGAGGTTGCTTCGCCTTGTTGGCTTCGCTCGGGCCTGCTGCCGAGCTTGGCGCTGACGATGAGGGCGCCGGAGCGGTTAACTGAGCGTCCGACATGGCTCTTCGCTGGCGTTCACGAGAAGGTCTGATGTCAATCGACGAGGACATTTGGATGGGCCGTAGATAGAAGAAAGGGGATGGTGTTGGACATCTGTCAGTGCTTTCCAACTTTTTTTGAGTTCGGAACCGCGCAGGGTCCGTTGGCCGAAATAAGTGTTGTTAGACTCTTCATCAGAACAATTTTAAAATAAAAGCAGTTTGAGTGTGAGTTCTATGCTAGTAACAAAGAACTTTCAAAAAATGGAGTGGTCCTGGCAGCTCAGACCCCATCGTACCGGTGCAGTGGCTTCGCACCAAACAAGAGCGTGAGCTTGACTATGTAAGCAAAGGCTTCACCGACAAACCAAGTTACGGAGTTCCGTGTCCTTGAGCAATGCTGTACAGCCCAGTATCAGACTGAGCAGTTTTTGCTGAGCACCATTCAGGCACGAACGGTGACCTGCTTCGAACAAGACTGTGTGTCTGTGCTCTCTACTTTTCGCACGGGGGTGCTGCGCCACGAGGGCAATGGTGCATAGCCATTCATCTCGGCTGCTTGGCGAGTCGCGAAATCATCATGGAGAAACGTGTTCCGTCGCACTGAAGATCGTAAAGGTGAGACACACACACACACACAAACGACCTGGAACCCGGCGACTCAAGTGCGATCAGCCGCAGGCAGTGTTGCAAGCGGCGATTAAGAACCGAGCCTGGGATAGAATCATGCTGGCGTGGCAAAGCTGAGGAGCGTCTCGCGTCTTGTAGCCGAAGCGTTCGCGTTCCTTAGGGTAGCTCGATTACATCCAGGTGTCTCGAGTTTGGTAGTTTGGTGGTTTCATGAGTTTATCCTAGAGAAGCCGAATCATTTCCCGGTTGTGCAGCTCGCAGTAACGAAACGAAACGAATTGCAATAGGTACGGTGGATCGCAGCCGAGCAAAGCATCGTGTGAATGTATTGCCGGGACATAGAGAGAGCTGCGTTATTCAAGTAGCTTTGTCGCACAAGGCGGTGCTCGCTTAGTTTGTTTTTCCACGCTCGTGGTGGTCGCGTGTATTTGCCGAGGGGACGAGCAAGTTTAGTCGCCGTGATTCGAAGCTGTAGGGTCCAGCAGTCCACAGCAGTCCACCACCAAAAAAAAAAAAGCGAACAAAAATGGCAAGAAAATGGAAGGAAAATATGGGAAAATTGCCAAAAGAAAGGGGGTAAATTGGTATACCCCACCCCGAGATCGCCTTGGTAGAGGAGGTGGAACAAAGAGAGTATTGCCGTGCTGTTCCAATTACAGTACCACCACGCTGGCATTGGTGAGGCTGGCGGAATAACAAAGAGGCAAGTAGCCGACCTCGCTTTCCCGCTCTCAACGTCACTAGCAAACAATGGCCAGTCTAAAACAGCAGAGCCAAGCGTGGACAAGACCCTATTTTTGAAACTCAGAACGCTCTATAGACGGTACTACTGCACTATATCAATACTGAATGGTCTCGCTTAGCTACCATCGTCTGGAGAAGTTCGGAAAGCGGAACCCTCTTCGGTCCGGCAATCGCGAAAACCGGCGTCTCAGGCTGGTGGAGCGGTGGATTGCGACTCTGTTGCGTAGTTACACTCGTCTGGACTGAGGTCTGAGATCCCATCGACGTTACATTTGGACAGAGAGTGGGCTTTGAACGGGATCATGCGAGTCAAATGCCGGGAGATGGACTATGAGTTGGTG
This sequence comes from Ustilago crameri, assembly GCA_024271935.1. NCBI lineage: Eukaryota > Fungi > Basidiomycota > Ustilaginomycetes > Ustilaginales > Ustilaginaceae > Ustilago > Ustilago crameri. The sequence goes on from JANBMJ010000009.1 coordinate 605,723, forward strand.
GCTTGCCGGCCAAGCAATGGAAGTGGCGCTCACCACTCAATCAACATTGACCCTGCACGAGCTGATGGCCTCGTGGCCAAAGCCAACTTAGACTAGACCGCCGTGGGAACGATAGCGAAGAAAGTGTGCAAAGTTCTCACGGCCGATTGTTGTCGAGGGTCGCAAACCCCAGCGATGTGTTTTCTAGCTCCTGATGCCGGCCGTAACCTTCAGAGCGCTGCATGTAGCTCGATCCCATCGGGCTAGCCATCGAGTCATCTTGGACGTTTGTTTGTAGCTAGAGCGAATCGATAGAACGAATGGATCGAGCAGATGGGAAGAGCGGTTCCCGGTTGAGATGCAAGACACGAGGCCAGCCTAGTTCAAGCTCAGCAGCGGGACGCCAATCGCCCATCAGGGTCTGATGTTCATCGAGAGGAGGGAAAAGGGACCCAGAAAGGCAGCCCGAGTTCTAGGTCAATCTTCATTGGCTCTTGTTTGCCAAGCTGACTGGCTTTGCAGCCCAAGTCGGAGTTGCAAAACGAGATAGGAATAGAAAAGCAGGTCGAAGTCCACCTCGATGGGTCAAATGTATTGGTTCTCCAGTATGTTCCATCTTTATATTTCGATTGCCGGCAGCTGCGGCTGGGTTCACTGGTGTCAAGCGGCCACGAGGCGATGTGATCACGAGATGGACATGTTCAGGCTGCACGGTATGCAGCAGAGGACAGCCGGCTCGGTGACGAAGAGACGGTAGAAGCACACCCAACCACAGGCTGAAGGGTGCCGACATTGGCACTCCGCTCCGTCCGATTCCACGTTTGGTGACAACCAATTTTTTGGTTGTCATCCGAAGCTTGTCATGCTGCAAGCCGCCATCGCATAGGCCGCAACACCGCACATTCGTTCGGGAATCCTTCTAGATGGCTTGCCTGAGGCGGGTAGAACAATTGAGACGCCCTTTTGCCGATATTGTTCATTCGTTGCTTGCGATCCGGGATCTTGGCGGTTTCATCGAGATTTGACACGCTGCTCTGATAGGCCAATATTCAGAGAGAAAGATGAGGCGAGAATCCGACGGGACTGGTTGCGATATCGAAGCTTTGACATGCTCGCAAGGTCGCAGTTTGCAGCTTTATGATTTGAGATGCTCGACGAAGGAGTCAGAGGTGGCGGATGCGCTCGAGTTCCCAAGAGCGAACCAGGGATTGGAGGTTGGTGTGCATTTGATAGGACCACGTTGCAAGCCACAGTTAGGAAGGATGCGCTCTGTCGATCAGTTTCAACGACCGACTGGGGCGGAGGAGGCACGCGCTGTCGCGTGCGTGGTAAGTTCAGCTGAACTTGAACCGCAAAATGCTCTTCCCACAATTACAGCTTTTCGGGGTTCTGAGCGCCACCGCTATGTAAATATCGGTACCGGCACCAATACTATAGTTACTGTGGAATCCATATACAGCAGCTCATGCTCATCGAGCACTCGCCATACAACTGAAAGATCAAACGCACCAGGGTGACACGAGGCTGAGCGCTGTACAGTAATCATCTCCGACCGGCTTTGGAAGTGCAAAGATCACATCAGCTGAATACGCCCTCGTCTGCAGAGTAGAATGCACTTTCCGTCGCCGGGACACGAATTGATCCCGCTGCATCGTTGTCGGCCAGCGTGCCACCCGGAAATCGTGCTCCGAGTCGTCGGCATGCGAGCCACTGTACCGGTAGGATGCTTCACAAAGTCGGATATGAGGATCGACGTGATGATCACCATCGCATGCACGTCGAAGCATGCTCAGAGCCATGTACGCCGACATCAGAGCTTGCAGCAATCCACCTCCATTTTCGGTTCGAGCGTGAGAGAAGGCGACGGATCGGCGGTGGAAGGGCGAGGTTGTTATGGCTGACATCCTCGCTTCGCCGGGCCACCCCTTGTTTTGGCCAGTTTCTCGCCGATTCCGATTTGCGAAGTACATGGTGCTTAACACCTTTTACGATGCCTATGCGATTCCCTCCAGAAGCGAGCTTTAACCTAGAACGAGAGCAACAGAGTGTGCATCACCCAGTCTGCTATGTAAGTCACTCGCGTGTGCTCCTAGCATACCCACGCGAGAATGCCAACGCCTAGCTGCAGCCTCGCCTGTTGCGATGGGCCATATTTTTCACTAGCTTGTGATGCGGGTGGGCGTTGTGGGCGCTCTAAGCTTGCATCGGCGAGCTTTTTTTCTTTCGAAGAAGACGCCCTCCGGCATTCTCATCCCTCCTTCCTGCGCGTAGTTCCGTCCCCGCTCGCGTACAGCGGATGCTCGTGCAGCAAGATAAACCGGGTTGTCACGGCTCACGCATTGGAGAGTTGTGAAGCAAGCAGACCATGATCGCGAATCACGCTGACTCCATGATGAGTCTATTGAAGCGCTTGAAGACCCCCAAAAGTCGTGGTGAGCACCGAGTTACAGCAACGATTCGCTCGAACCGGCATCTCGCAGCCTCATGGCACTCGAAGCGAGCATCAATGTCGCCCCATCGAGTCATTGAGACGCCGAAGACTCCAGGAGCCGGCTCCATGAATGTGTTGAGATGGACATGAGGGATACTCTAGTTAGGTCGCCGAGACACAAATTTTAGGGGTCCACAAATGCTAAAATTGAGGCGCTGCTGTGGGGGAAAGCGGCTCGGGATCTACAACGCATGGGATCGGACATCGAAGGATGCCTGGATGCTGTTAACTGCTAACGCCGTGAGAGTCGTGAATGGGTGGACAGCAAACGCCTCTGCACCTTACACCGTCACGAGCCTTGCAGGAGAGCCATCCGCACAGATCGCAGTACGTAAACAAAGAGCATCGCAAGCTTGATTTGGCGAGACATGCCGTGCAGCTCGATGAGGGCCACATGGTGAAATGACTGGACTCGTTCGTGGGGTTGTGACGAAATTTGTAAAAAGGGATTGATTTCGTCTAGGTCGCCGTAGAAGAACTAGCAAGCGCAGCAACTAACTTAGCCTTTGGCCAGTCATGCAGCATACTGCCTTTCACAACTACCCTCTACCTTTGCTCTGCCGCACGATGTCCACGCTCTCCTTTGTATCTTCGGCGACCTTCACTCCACCGACAATATGAGACAAAGGAGACAGCGATCAGGAACCATGCGAAGCGAAAGAGCCGAAGAATTTGCCGAGCTGCTTTATCCCTTCGCGCATGTCTCCCACGCAATGCACAGAGTTCCTTCAGCCCTCACTGCTAGACCCCAAAGTCACTCGCAATTGCGCTCCAGAGGATGACTTGCCTCGATCCCTTCGGCACTCGAGCCGATGCAATTGGACGCTCCAGCATTCCTTACAGTCACTATATTGCACGCTACAGGAAGAATTTTTCCAAGCGAGCGTGGGAAGGGCGGCGAACCTCAACTTTAAATGCAAATTGTTTCCGAACTCTACAGCTGCCATCCCATGCGTCTGCTGAAAAGGAATTCTACAGCTCCTCATATGAAGCTGGTGGTGGATCGGTGCGCATTTACAGCGCTTCTCTTCTTCTCAAAGGTAACTCAAAGCACACTCTCTGATGCTGGATCGGCTTGCGCGGGCGAGTCTGCACAACTTTGCAGCTTTGGGGTTCTCATTTAGTGCTGTTGGACCACACACTTTAGGAATCAACAGCTTGTGAGACTTGCAAATCCTTAGACAACTATCGGATCGCATCCGTCTCCCGCGGTTTGTGATTGCACAGACACTCTGACGATGCGGTCTATTCGCGACCAATGGTTCGGCGTATCCGCTTGAACGCAAGCTCGCTTGCAAATGCACGAAATCGAGAATTTCAAATTGGAGGGCAGACTGCTCGGCAGGGGCGTAACTTGGCTAAACTAAGGCTGCAACGTAGAGGCAGTTACAGCAGCTGAGTTGGCGCTAAGTTCGCATTCATAGCGAGCTTGTCTCGAGCGGGATGACCAAAATATGAGGTCCGCTCACGGTCAATGGTCGCTATGAAGCCTCACAAACAGCGATCGAGCGGCTCACTGTAGGCCACGGAGCTGCATGTTTCACTTTGTTGGTGATACTGGCCTGGAGCATGTGGACAGCGTCAAAGTGCAGATCGAGTCTAATTCACGGTGCACGCGACTCACTGCCTTTGTAGCTTGCATATCGAGCGGAGCGGCAGATCCGTCCAGTTCCATGGCGCATGAGGTGGATTTCAAGCACCGCCGTCATGCAGCAGTAGCAAATGCCCCAATTCACCGCGCGTTCCAGGTAAACTGCCGCAAAACGCCGCGGCAGCAAGAGGCTGGCTTTCTCATCCCTGCAGGCATTTCTCGCCTGCCCATAGCCATACCGTACAGTACTCGCACCAGTAATCGGTACCGATTAGATTGTGGATACATGTTTTGGCCAAGACGCACGAAAGGCTCGCTCCGAAGTGGCCGCAAGTAAAATTCAGCAATGCGACAGACGATGCGACAAACACTGTTCGTGCAACGCATCGCTGCTTGGACCCTTCGTGACTGCATGCTTCCACCGTCATCATCGTGCTTTACCGTTCTCGCCTCTTTTCGTAGCTTGTCTCTGCTGTCGCGGATCTTGACATTGATGATGAATCGGATGCTCGGCAGGTCTCATCACGAACGCAACGAATCGCGAGACCAGCGACTCGCGTAACTGTTGGTCATGATTGATCAAGTATTGTAAGTCTCTGTGTCTTGCGGGCGGAAATGGATGCACTGATTCGAACTCGATTGATCAAGATCGCGGGAGAGACGACTCAGGACAGCCGCGGTTGCACTACAGGACCGCCTTGCAGTGTGTTGTGCTTGTGATAGCGGCAGAACAAGAAAGTAGGGCCGGCTTGGCAGGATGACTGAAATTGGAGATGGCATGGACGCTGTTTTCGCTGAAACGAATTTCGTCCTGATCTCTGTCTTTGTCTCCGTGTCTGGTACCTTGCGCAGGGTCATGATTTGCATCAGCTTGATGGAGACTTGTCGTTGAATGTCGCTCTAAGACAAGACTCGAATGAACATTCAGAATCCGAAGGAATCCAATAGCTGGGTGATGATCATTGGCGTCGGAATTTGGTGATGGCAATATACTTGACCCCTTCTTCTGTCCGTTGGCGCCAATCCCGCGATGCTGGGCGAAGTGTCATCGAAAATCCGCCCGACTATGGTAGAAGTGTCGTTGTTAGCAGGGAACGGAACGAGCTTGCTTGGTGCCTGCTGCGCCGATTCAGCCCACCGGCATAAAGGTATGTGCAGTAGTTGTTGGTTGCCAGGATCTCGCCAACTGTTGTGCACTAGATTGGACGGCATGAAGCGCTTCCTGCATCGGGTTCCGGTCAAGCGCATCGAGCGGAACGCGTTCAAAGCTTCTTTCTTGCGCCAAAAAAGTTGAATGACCATGCCCTGCCTTGCCTTCCCTCACAAGCTCCTCTGAAATTAAATTGCCGATTTAGTGGAGCGAATGAGAATTATTCGAGCTTGGCCGGCTGTCTGCAAGGCCATGCTTATTTTTCGCCTTGCTTGCCTCTGTTTCTGGGGTCGGAAGTCGCGCAGCTGCGAATTAGCAGCTGCTCAAGCAGCAGCAGTGCAAGGGATCGGAGCACACCCAGACTCGAGTCCGAAGCCGAAACATGACTTGGACTGTGGTGTTCAGTCACCAGTCACCACGCTCCGAGTTCCAATTTGATCGATCGTTCTGCTGCATACGGCCTAGCCCTGACTCTGACGCAGGACCCTACTTGAACCAGACCAGCTATCGCTCAGCATCCTCAATACAGAACTGTACAGTACAGCACATTTACTGGCATACTTTGCTCGTCAAGAGTTGGTCGTCAAGAGTTGGCGGCGGGTATCGCGGCCTCGGTGGTTTCGCTTTTCGCGACCGGGGCGGTGCACAGCAAACTGAACGGTCGAGCCGACCAGTTCTAAATCGAGGCTGCTACCACTTGCGAAGCCAAAATTGCCAAGGCAAGGTCCAACCGGTGACGTTCGTAATTGTACCGGCCATGAACCTGTGGTAAGGGAGGACCCTTGAAGACTTTCACTCTCTTTCGCTTCTCTCACACCCCTTTGTACTGGACCGAACGGCATTCAAAACGGCGTGTGACGATTGAGTCTCGTCAGGCTGTGCTCGCGCGAACTCAACGGAGAACTTTTAATTTTAAATTCACATTTTTCTCGGAAATGTTTCATTCAATATTCGTTTGGCCTAGACCTTCTTGGCCGACAGAGCGGCCTTGAGCCACCCTCGAATTGAGCTGTGCAGCGTGTTCGCTTATTATTATTATTATTATTATTATTTTAACTCGGTAAATGCCACGCAGCTTGAACGCCAACCAAACCCTGGGACTGCGCAGTGCCACGAGTCGGGTTGCTTTCATACCCGAGCAAGCCTTCGGTGCGCTGCACTTCCCCCACCCTGGCTCTCCCCACCAAGTCGTTGTGCTGGTCAATGCGATCCCGAACCTCTCTTTCCGCCTTCCGCCTTCCGCTCGCTGTGTCGCAGATGCATGTGCTACTTTATTGGTCTCATTCGCTCTCTTGTTCGCTCTTTTGCTCTCTTGCTTGCTCGCTCGCTCGTTCTAGCCCTCGGCTGATGAGGCTGTTCACATATCAGGAACGATCCATTCGGTTCAGTCGTTCCAGCTTGCTAGAACGCAAAGATGGAATTCACAATCAGAGACACAATACTCGCAAACACGCACACACACACAGCGAATATGTTTCAGTCCAGGAGCCGCAACGACCGCTGGTCTCGTCGGCACGCCTTGTGTTACTGAATTATCGATGTCGACTGCCAGACAGATTCGCTCTTGAGTGTAAAAGCGCAAGAGCAAGTCACCGTGGCGCCTTCAGGATATCATCGGAAACTGGTTGTTTTTTCTTTTCTCAACCTGGGTATTGCCTTGCCGTCTCCCACTTTGGACCACGCTTGATCATGCGCCATGCTCGAGCAGATGCCCTGCTGGTGCTGGTGCTGCTCTTGTTCCGGTTGTCCATCCTCCTCAAAGCAATCAATCACAATCACTTTACACAGTCGCCGCAACATCCTGTTTTTTTCTTTCTTTTTTTGGCCCAGCTTAGCCCCGACTCTTACAAGTGCATGTAACAGCGTTACGCCCTCTGGGCCAATTTTCATGCCGCAGCCTCGTGTCAACCTCGCCTACTGCCCCTGTGCCATTTCCCTCTGCCAGTCCCTGCGCCTCTGTCTTGCCTCCCGACGACCGGCCCGTATCGCAGCTGCAGTATCCAGGGCTTTAACCGCTCTGCGCCGCTTTGCATCGGAGGCTTGACCATCCGAGCTGCATTGTCCGAGTTCCAGAGTACAGTGAGCAAACTGTTTCCTCGTGGACTTGTCTGCATATGCACGCCTGATACAACCAACCGCCTTGCTGTGGTGCTGTCCTGTCCCAATCTCACTCACGCCTGCGTCTCTTTGCTGCTGCTGCTCCTGCGCTCATGCCTGTCTGTCTGCCCTCCACCGTGCCAGATCTTCGGATCTCGTTCCTCTTCATCCTCTGCTGCGTCCATGTTTGAGCCTGCTTGGCAATCCTCCTTCTCATCCCTCACTCCAACTCTATCCCGCTTCTGTTTCTCTTGTTGCATCGCTCTTGTCTTGGTCCTCGGCCCTTGTTTCTTCCTTCCTCCCTCCCGTCCACATGCGCACCTCGTCGATCCAAACATTCGTTTGGCCATCCTTATAAGCTTGACCACTCCCATCGCCGTTTCTGCCGCCGTCTGACTTTCGCCACTTGCCAACATTTTCATACCCGCCACCTGCACTTGCATACCTTCCCCCTCCTGCTTGCTTCATTCTGGCCACCTTTTGATGAAGCAGTCGTCCGTGGGTACCGCCTAGACTCTGCATCGCATATCCTCCCACTTTGCTGTTTCCGCCGGAATCGACCATTCTTACGCATAGCTTGGATCTGGCTCGCCCATCTCCGAACTAATCAGCACGCTTCTGTCTCGTTGCATCGACTTGGTGTTCTCTTGGATTGCAACCGTCGGCACACCGGCGCGCATCCATCGCCAAGCTTCTAAACGCCACAGGCACCAACAGCATCTTCCAGCATCTCGACGCAACGCGGCACGCAGCGCTGCTATTCGTCACACCCGCCCGCCAACACACGGGTCCGGACAACCCACTTTGCGACAGCGCTGGTCATCGTGGGACTGGACCGTTGAACCCTAAAACCTCTCGATCCTTGAAAGGGGGGTTGACGTTTCATATCGTCCTTCCGTCCTTTTCACTTTGACGCAGTGGCGTTCGAAAAGGCGTGCAAGCCCACCAGACAGTCGCCCACCCCACGATACCATTTCGCTCTCGACTGCCCTTTATTCAGTTGCTCTTGCCAATCGTTCCCAGTTCCAGCCGTAAGTAGATCGATTCCAGCGCATTGCAGTCTGCCGTACGATTCGGGGCGATTTTGCCGCATGCACGATACGCGGAGATGAAGGAGGGCTTGTTTGAGTGCGCCCTAGGCTACCAACCAGCCCATTTGGCTTCGAATCAACCCGCCTGCTTCCATTGGCTGAACGGTGCTCAAGACACCGTTGTGGCTGTACAAGCTCGCGCATGGGTGCTCAAGCCTGTGGTGCCCATCTTGATCGCCGCAGTGTTGTGCCCCCCTTTCGGGGTCAGCTAGATTAGGCTGAAAAGCGGTCGCATCTCACCCTCCTACTTGTTGCAAAGCTGCCAACACCTTCGCAAGCTTCTCAAGCTTTGCATTGCGCACGTCTGATAGTGGACGAGCCTACTGACACAATTGCGCATCTCTTCCACCTTGGTTTCTTCGGACATAGTATCTGATAGGATCACCTCCGGATCGCCTTGTAATCGCTACTTGGTTTCGTTTGGATTCGAAGGGCTGACTTCATTCAACGGTAAGTTAGATTCACACAACACACGCTATCATCTCCTGTCGAGCTTGTTCTTCTGGCACCGCGGGGTCGGCCGTATGACCGACTCGATCTCGAAGCGATGACGCCAGCACAAGATGCACACACACATACACACATCCGAACGTCGGTCGATACGCTTGGAAAAGCTTGGCCCGGACATCTCCGCGGGATCTGCATCTTCCTATCGTCCCCTTCTCAAGGTTGTCGCCGTTGGTCTACTGCACGGTTGCTTGCTCAAGGCTCGCGCAATAGAGCGAACGGACGAGTCGACATGTCCCGCACTCCATCGCCCGTCTCGGCCATTGTCTGTCGGCCAGTCCGGTGTTTCGGCTACGCAGCGATCATCTCCGAATCGGCATCCTTTTGGCTTCCGACGACGAGGCCAGGCACAGCAAAGCTTGAGTTACTCCCCATCATCTGCTGAAGTGGTGAAAGGCGTTGACGTTGGCTCACTGCTCGAAAGCAGGTGTCGCAGCGCTTCACATCCGTATCCGCCAATTGACAGGCGCACTCTAAGGCCTGTCGCGGTCTGGAGTGTCTCGCTTAAGAGCAAAGCCTGGCCCCTCGGCCTGCACTGGATGCGTGGCTGCGCTGACCGTAGGCTTTCACCAAAGAGCCAGCAAAATCGCCCAAAAATCCTCAAAATCTCCGAAAAGTCGAAATTTTGGCTACAGTTTGGCGTCGCGCCGTGTCGCCGTGCTGCATCGTTTGATCAATGTCTTGCTCATCGTCCTTGTTGCGGCAAGTTGATGGCATGGATATGGCTGCGGTAAGCTCAGCATCTTTGGCTTGGCTCGAGAGAGCGACGGTCGACTCCATGCGTGCGATCTGCGACGCATACGCTTGTGCGCAACCTCGAGCTCAAGGGTCAACTTCGAGCTTCTTGCTCCCGCTAAATCAAAGCTCGCCCTCGGTCACGCCCCCGACTGCGAAATGCTATTCCGCCTTCTCGGAAAATACTCAGCTTGTGATCGGTTGCAGTCTTCCGATGGCGAACGAGCAGAATGTTGCTTGGGTGACCCCCACAGTCATCTCTCTGCTTGCTCACAGCTGGCAACCGTGCTGTCGGGCTCATTCGAGAAGAGTCTTACCTCCCCAATAAGCATATGTTGTCGAGCACTAGCCGCTGCGCCTTGTCCTTCGCGATTTTCGCCGTATCTTCCTCAGTGGCCGTAGCCCCCATATGCAGCCAGCGAGAGGAGCCGAAGCCTCGAGAGCTTATCATTCTGCATCGCCATCAGCTACATACCCGCCCGATGCAAGGATGCTGGCCTGGCGTGGGGGACCCTCCCTTCTTTTAAGCTTTCGCTATCTAGCTCTGGCTTTGCTTCAGCTCGAACCCACTGTATAATTGCAGAGTTCGACAGGCGGCGCCCAGAGGAAGTATGCCGACTCGGCGATCCTGTCAAGTCATCAAAAGCACCTGCCTCCCCTTGCTGCGGGTTCGCGGCTCTTGGCTCACTACAGCCCCTGCTGTCATGACACACCGGCCGTCTGAACAAGCTCGAACAGAAGATCTTCATGAGATGCCGTAGATCCTCGTCTTTCCCTGTCTCCTTCCTTCTCAAAAGTGTACTGACCCTATCGTCCTTTATTTCACTCCTTTCGTGATTCTGCCTCACACCGCTTGTACCAAGCAGACTGTCTGCAAGTCACTGCTGCTGTAGCTCTACCAACGGATTTGTCCTCAGTTCTTGTCGCCATTGGTCGACCTGAACAAGCGCAGAGCACAGGCCGATTCTTCACTTCATACACCAACGTGTATAGAAGGCAGGCACACGCTTCTGGTCCTCTGATCATTATCTGGTATTAGTCAGTCAGCGGCCGAATTCAGCATAAAGGGCTTGCTTTTTACCCTACTCGCTCACCACTTCCTTCAACATACGCAGGCAACGTCATGTCGGGACCATACTACAGCAGCGGCCAGGGCAGCTCAACCGATTCGCCTTACCGACCGGCGACTGTGGATGGCTCATGGGAGCAAACAAGAGTGCCTTCGCTGCCTGATACACGCCAAGACGTATTTGCACATGTACCTACGGCCACCGTCGCCTCACAGCTTCGTCCGGAGCCTTTGCAAACCACTCATCAGCCTGCGCTGGTAGGTTCGCAAATGGGCGTTTACCTCGGTCCGAGCACCGTGACGCCGCGGCAATCGACGTTTCCCCGAGAACAGGTTGATGCAGCGTCTCAATTCGGTCCATCACCCACCATGGGCACCTACGAGCACGGAGCCCCGAGTATGGTACCTGCCGATACTCCGAGAGCCACCCACTTTGGAGCAAGCAGCGGGTTTGACGCAACGAAGATGAGCATGGGCTCGACACAAGCTCTCGGTGCAGCAGCTGGCGCTACTTGGCCGGCACTGCAGCAGCAACCCGATGCCTCTAGTTACGGTCGTTATGCGTATCCGAGTCAGACCGCCGTTGGTGCTTGGTCAACTTCAGGTGGCATGTCCATGTCGCAAAACGTCATCTACGACACATCATCATCCGCCAACACCAGCCCGAACCGCTCGCAGTCTTACTACGACATGTCTGGCGATCACTTCGATCACAGTGGCTATGCCTCGCACATGAGCGGCCACCCCTACTCAATGTACGGACCGTCATCGTCCAAGATGGGCGGAGCCGGCCCATATATGCCAGCCATGCATCCCGAGTATCAGCCGGAAGAGATTGATAACATGCTCAATGAGGTTTCGACGCTCTACAAGACTGCCAACACCAAGAAGATGGCCGAGTTTTATCGCGACAAGTGGGCACGCATGTGGTAAGTACGGGTGGCGATGTCCCTCATTTTTTTTCTCGACTCACAACTGACGTTTGTTTTGATTTCTTTGTGCAGGTTGACGTGTAACTACACTCTCAAGCCGTCTATCCAGATTTCAATCCCCCGTACCATCTTGCACGAGTCTTATCGCCGAGCTTGCGATTCGTTCGGCCTCGAGCCCCTTCAAGCCGCCTCTTTCGGGAAGGTACTCCGAAGTCAGTTTCCAGACGTAGCTCAACGGCGTTTGGGCGGACGTGGCAAGACTCGCTTCCACTACTGTGGTTTCGGTACCTCGAACGAGCGGGAAGCTGTCAAAGTCAAATCGCTGCTTGAAGATGAAAAGGCAGGTAAACTTCAGCTCAGTGCTGGTCTCAGTGCGGAGTACGCTTCCAAGGCACGCTCTGAGGGGCATGAGGCCGACTCTTCCTATCGATCTCAGCATTCGTCCGACGCATCTCCGGTGGAGGGACGCTCATCTCGTTCTGGGCAGTACCATGACTCTCCGCATGCATCCTCCGAGAGCGGTGGTCTGAACAGCGCAAGCATCACCTCGGACGATCGGCTCATGGCATCTACCTTTGCCACACTCAACAGCTCGGTGCTCACCCCACCGGGGACAAGTTCAGGCCCGCACACAGCCCACCAGGATTCAGGTCGTTCCTCGCAAGCTCAATTGCAAGGTCATCAGCACATGGGTCAATCGTCAAATACCGCCGGTGGACCTATCCCCAGGAGGCACACCGTCTCTCACTCCTACTCGGGCTTGAGCGGCTTGTCTTTTCTGCCGTCAGACCACCCCGCTAACCACTCTGGTGAAGCCGGTGTCATGCATGGCGGAGATATGTCAGCTTTTGGCGCGGGCCACATGTCTGGAGTCAATGAGCCTTCCCAGTCAGCATCGCTGCTCAACAGCCCTGCTTCTTCATTGCATGGGTACCAGTACGTGCAAGACTCTCGAAATCTGCCCAGCTCGCTTCCATTCCGCCGCTCCTGCCAAGATATGCCGGAGTGGCCAACGATGAACGAAGGTGGTGCCTCGACCTACGGAACCTCGTCTACAGCGGCGGCTGCATCGGGAAGCGCGACTGTTCCTACAGAGTCGCGAAAGGCTTGGCGTGAGTACGAATCCATGTGTCAGGCGTTGCTTTATTCGATTTACATGGGACCTGACCCTGTTTCTTTTCAACAGCAAACCATTTCGTTCTGGAATAGTTTGAGTGCAGGGACGCGCGAAGCGTTGCGTAGCGACACGATGCTCCACGGAATGATTCTACGAGCAGATGACATCATCTTTCGTCAATTGTTGACCAAGCTTGACGAGATGGTTCGAGACGATGTTGGTGACGAGCGCACTAAGGGACTACGGGGCCTCGCCAAAATGCTAACGGAGCAGATGGCCGAATTGGTGCGTGACAAGTTGCCGGAGTCCTGCGCGTCGACTAAGCTGCAAGCATCACAGAAGATGGCCGGCAACCTGGAACGCATCATCAATATCTTTGAAGCCATTCGCACATTTCGGGCAGAGGCGATGTTGGACGTCAACATGGACTATCCTACTCTGGATCGATCTATTGGCGGACCTCCCTTGTCATTGACTGGTGTAAAAGGCTTCACGTTGGCAAGTGCCTTGCGTGGAGCGAGGCCTCGTTCCGGAACGCAGACCTCGACTTGCTCGCTAGCTGGACCTCTATCCAATTTGCAGCTGCGTCGCCGTGACAATAGTGTCGGCAGCTCGTTTTCCGACTCGCAGCTCACATGGGCGAGCGGTGAGAACCAGCAGGTTTCGTCGGCCGGTCCCGAAAGCAAGTTCTCTTCAGTTGACTCGCAATTCGGATCTGGCATGCCGACTAATTTCTACGCTCCCCTCGCACTCAAGGCGACGACTGGCAAAGGTCGATCACGTATGGCATCGACAGTCTCGAATGTCGGTTCCGATGCCAATGACTCCGCTGGTCAAAATACCCCCGGCTTGGGCCTGGTTGGCTCACACTTCAACCAGCTGACAGGCACATTCCCTACAGATGGTGTCACATTAATCGCAAGCTCGGTCGACTCACCGCTCGTTGCCACTGCGGCGGCGTTCGCCGACCTGGGGTCATCGAGCTCGCGTCCCAGCACTAGCGCCGCTGTACCCGCGTCGTCAACACTGGATCTGGCCTTCAAGACTGAAGGTGCAGCCACTGACTCGGCTCCTGCTCTCCTAGAGCAGCCTAAACCTGCAGACCAGAGTGCCATGCAGGATCGAAGTCCTCTCGGCTCTTGCTGCTCGTCACTCCTCGCTCACCTGACACAAGCATTCCTCATCAGCATTCATTCAATCGCTACTTACGCTTCGCCACCCACACTGGACAATTTCTTTCGGCATTTCCTTCACTTCTGCATCCGGAGAGCTAAACATGCTTCCCGATCTCTCTCTTTCTTTCTCTCTCTCTCTCTCTCTCACACACACACACACACACACACCTCACAATCATTCAACTGGGGCTGGCTCCCACACTCTCTTTCACTCAGGGTTTCTTTCTCGGGTTCAAGGCATCCGTTTCGGCTCCATCTCAGCTTGTAGCTGTGTGGAGCTCGAATTGCGGAATTCTCCATGTCATCCTCTCTGTAACCCGGTCAATAGTCATGGTCCCCGTTCTGTCATTATCTCCCCCAATGACTCTGTTCAGCCACCCTGTTCTCCTCTCCACTCGACTCATACTTGATTTTGGCCATACACGTACCAGATCTTGTTTCCCCCTTTTCTCTCTCTCTCTTTTCTTGCAATCTGCATTTCTATTCCGATGACTTTTCCTCTGTGACTGAGTGCGCAAGCAGTATCAGGGCAGTGGCTTTGATCGAGACTCGAACGTCTGGAGCGATCTTTTCAGAATCACCTGCTGCTAGGACACATTCGATATTCGTTCGTGACCATGTTCTGAGTGTCCAAGCGCTGCGATTGAGGCTGTTGAGGAAAGCTAGATAATACAAAGTGGCAGCATTGCTGATTGTAAGAAAGCGAAGCAGCTTAACGCTTGACCCAGGTGAACGCCTTCCTTGCCTTTGCCAAGCCGGTCTTCTTTCTCTCGACCATCCTCGGATCTCTCTTGAGCACGCCGTCCCTCGCGAGCACATCCTTAACATACTTCTTCAGCTGCAGACCTGCTTCCATGTCGAGGTTGTGGCCGGTTTCGGCGACAATAGCGTTGGCGAGCGCGTGGGCAACCGCGCCGGCCTGGCCTGACTTGCCTCCACCGCGGCAGAGTGCGAAGATGTTATACGCGCCCAAGTTGGACGTGAGCTTGAGCGGCCACGTAACTGCTTCCCTCTCCGCGGTGCGGGTGAAGTACTCAGCGAGTGGCTGGTTGTTAACAAGTACCTGACCGACTTCTTGGCTATCCGCTTTGGTGCGGATAATCCACACTTGTGCGGAGGATTCTTTTCGTCGTCCCATCGAGTATGCACGTCCTTTTCCATCAATCTTCTTGTTGGTGGCCTCCCACAGCAACTTATCCGCATCCTTTTCAGCCAGCAAGTTGTTGCTCTTGGCATTCTCGTTCATGAACCTCTCTAAAGTCTCGTGGAATTTCTCCACCAACCCTCCCTCTCTCTCTCCCCTACCCGCCATAGCCTCGTACTGCCCGATCAACCCAGCATACCGGCTCAACAGCCCCAAGCGCGATACGATCTGCCTGTACTGCGCTGCTTTCAAATTCGCACCCAGAATCTGCTGCAGCTCGGTCACGGACACCCACAGATTGCCCCGCGTCGACGCGAGCGTAGGCGGACTCGAGTTGGGTGCGAGCAGGTGCGCCTGTTCGAGCGCGCGCTTGGTCTGGCGTGTGAGCTCCTCGAGCGAGAGCAAAGTGTCGATGTATGCAGGACGGCCCGTGTAGTACGCCGGGCTCGCGGGCTTGACGCGCGAAGGCAAGGGCGCCACGGGAGGAAGACGAGGGATGCGACTGCGCGAGTATGCATCGGATGAAGAAGAGGAGTTGGAAGAGGTCGATGCGAAACGAATCGAGGTGGTCGGGGCGGTGAGGGAGAGCGTCCGCAGGCTCGAGGCCAACGAACGGGTCGCGGATGCCATTATGAATGAGAAGAGCAGCTGCAGCCGGTCGGGCGGTGCAAGTGCAGGGAAGGTCGATGCTGACATATGGTGTAGTAGTGGTGGTGATCAGGTCAAAGTGTGAGTGGAATGAGCCGATGATTAGCAAAAAAAAAAGAGAGGAAAAGTGCACACTTTCTTCCGAGCGTCACGTGATGGTTGTCACTCAAAAATCGTGATTCTCCGATTGAATCATCTGGCTTAACAGCTGCAATTCCGCCCCAAAAATTGGGAGCTGTCGAGGCGTCGTCGGGTTCTTCTCAACTGAATGCACAGTCCAACACTAACCAACACCACCACAACACCACACCTTCCTTCTTCACCATCACTTACAATTGATTCATCTTGCGCCATGGTCGAACCCACCTCATCAATCTCGCTCTCGGGCCCAAGCATCACACACCATCTAATCACCCTGCCGCACCCACAATACACCTACTTCCTAACCCAACTCGTCCACCTCTCTACCGCGCACTCGCACAGCCTCTTCCTCCACTGCACGCACATCCCCTCCTCCACCGCCCACTCCCTCTTACCCAACTCAGCCTCGGACGACAGCGAAACCGATGCTGAGCTCGTCGCCGCGCTTGCCGCCGCCAACCGTATCTCCAACCCCTCCAATGGGCCGATTTCCTCGCTAACCGGCGACTTTGCGCTCGCGCTCTGTCCCCCACCCTCCTCGTCTGTGAACTCGGAGTATAAACGACAACCGCAATCAACAACTATCGCGAGCAGTAGCGCTTCGACGACATCGCTGGCTGCGTCAATGGCGAGGAGAATCGCCTTCAAACTGTCAATCCCGCAACTTATACTTTCGCTTGACTTGCCGCCAGCGCTGGCGATGTCCGCGAGCAATCAAACCCAGATCCTCTCGCCACAGGATTCGGCCGCGCTCCTCGCACTCGAAAAGGCGCTCCGTGACACTTGCGCCTTCACGCTCTCATCCTCATAGAGTCACGCCCACGTTCGCACTCGTACAATGTATAACTAGTATAATGATAAAACGGGCAAGAACAAGGTTACCTACTACAACCCGCCAAACCCACCTCCTCCACTACCGCTTCCACTTCCACCTGCATCTCTCCTCGCCTGCTGCTGTTGCTGTTGTTGCATTTGAGCGGCTGCATACTGCTGTTGGAGATACTGCTGCTGTTGCTGGTCCTGAATACGCACGGGCGTGAGCGAGGGCGGGAGGAGATTCGCCATGCCCGCATCGTAAATATCGAACGGCAGCGTCGACGCATTCCCCCCTCCCGCTCCCCCTCCTCCGCCACCACTGCCGCTTGAGCCGCTATTCGCCATCCTCAGCGCGCCGTTGACGCCGTATCCCGGCGAAGTCTGATACCTCCCGCTGCCGCCGAGAATTGCACTTCCACTCCCGCTCGACGCGTACGCCTGCGGCGGCGCTGCAATCGCATCCTTCCTCTGTCCACTGCCGTCCACGACGACGGAAAAGCTTCCGCCTCCGCCAGACTTGCTGCCGAGCATACTCGTATCCCAACCCTGCCCACTGCCACTGCCGCCCCAATCCGCGCCGCCGAGTTCCGCCTGCTGATGCAGCAGATCCAACTGCTGGTATCCGTGACTCTGCCGCTTCTTGGCACTGCTGCTCTGCTGAGCTGATGACGGCGCTAACCCGTTCTGCCGCCTCTCCCACTCCCTCAACGGATCGTCGCGGTTCACCATCGACGCCATCTGTCCGCCCGCACCAGCGCCAGCCATACTCTGCTCCAACCCCATCTTGGCCAACTGCGGCGGGATCATACTCAATCGATTATCTCCACCGCGTCTAGCGCCGCCCGCATCACCACCCGACTGCGACTCGCCACCGTAGTACGCCGACGGGGGAACCGCCATCGAGTGTCGCGAGTTGTACTGCTGCTGCTGTTGCTGCTGCATCTGCGCGAGCTGAGCTGCTTTGGCCTGCGCTTTAGCCTCCTCTTCGCGCGCGTAGGGGTTGTTGAGCATCGGCTGCGCCTGTTGTCTCGCTGCCGCCGAGTGGTACGCCTGCTGCTGAGCGAGATGCTGATTGTACGCCGCTGCATCCTGGAACTTGTTGCTCGGGCGTGACGAGCTCTGCGTCGCCACCAGCCCGCCGTACGGATGTTTCGACGCATCCGACGTCTTGCTCTTGGACGATGAAGACGACCCGCCCGTCGTGGTCGAAGCCGCTGTCGGGATCAGCGGTGGGCGGAATGGCTTCGTGAACTTCTCGCCCGTAATGAACGGGTGCAGCTTGGCCTGCTGCGGCGTCCATCGCTCGTGCGGGTTCATATTCAACAACCCTGTGACGAAGTCGATAAAACTGCTGCGGTTTGCCATCTCCTTCTGCACGTCTGCGGACTTTCCGCTCTTCCTCGACATCGGGTATGTCTTAACAATATCCGGCAGCGTCAATGCCTTGAAATACTTCTTGGACGGCTGCTCCTGTACATTGTGCTCTTTCGAGTACTGCTCGAGCGACTTGAGCCGGTAGCTCTTGCGTCCGAATTCGTCCGTGTAGACGCTGAAGAACTCTTGCGTCTGCTTGCCATTGTCCAGCATCCACTGCGGCGGAAGTCCGAGCATCTCGACAATGCGACAGATCTGATTATACTCGCTCGTACCGGGGAACAGTGGCAAACCAAGGAACAGCTCCACCGCAATACAGCCCAGAGACCACATGTCGATAGCCGAATTGTACGGGAGCCCCAACAACACCTCAGGCGAGCGGTAGAAGCGCGACTGGATGTACGTGTACACCGTCTGCTTTTCGTGGCACGCCGAACCGAAATCGACCAGCTTGATCGAAGGAGTTTGCAGCGTCTTGAGCAAGATATTCTCCGGTTTGAGATCGCAATGAATCAAGCGAGCTTCGTTGAGCACCGTGAGCGCATCCAGCAATTGTGCAGTAAACACTCTGACTAGACTCGTGCTGAGACCCTGGAACGAGTTCTGCTTGATCAGCTCGTACAAGTTGGACGAGAGCAGCTCAAGCACGAGACACAAGTGCTTGGCATGAATGAACGTGTCCTTGAGCCGCAAGATGTGATGCTCGTCATTTGGATCCCAATTGCCATTCAGCATCTCGAGCACCGTGACTTCCATCATACTCTGGTTGAAGTATGCGGGCTTGTTCTTGATCACCTTGACCGCGACGATCTCGTGCGTCGTCATATCTTGGCACTTGACGACTTGACCGAATGTACCTTGACCAAGGATATCTAGAATGAGGTACTTGTGCCCTTCTTCGGTTCCAAGCCAGTCATTGACGTACAGGATGTAGTCGCTCTCCTCATTGTCCCTGCCATCGTTCTGTACCGGCTTGCTCGGCTTGGTGAGCACTCGTCTTGGATTGAAGCTGAGCTCGTAGAAGAATGCCGGGTTCACGAGATGGTAGGTGTGATGCAAATACGCTGTTAGTGCCTTGAGCGGGCTAACGAACCCACCGGCAGGGTCGGCGCGACGCGTGGTAGCAATTGCAGCTGCAGTCGCGGCTTTTCCATCTGACACGGCGGCTGCTCCCGATGCAGCGGCAGTGCTCTTGTCGATGACGGGACGCAGATCGTCAAAGTTGTGCACTCGGCGGAAACCTTCGTTGCGTCGCGACGATCGACCTGATGAGCTGACGTTGTGCCTGCTGGAGCTTGTTCTCGAGTTGTCAGAAGCTGTGATCATTGAGCCGGAGGAGCCGATGCCGAGACCGTGCTGGCCGAACGAGGAGCTGTCGCCGTAGATGGCAGAGTTGCGAGCCGTACTGTCACCCGGCCTGTCGCGTGAGGGAGAGTCGATAATCATGCTGCCTCGACCTGACGCACCGCCAGCAGAAGGCCATAGTCCGGTCTGTGCAGAGCTAGACTGCATATTGCGATATTGGGCAGAAGATCCCATGGCGCCCTGCTGACCATGTCCTGATTGGTAGGCATACGGTAACGAATCGGAGAGATCGCCAAGGCCAGACGAAGAGCCCATGTACTGCTGGGAGAGCTGATGGCCGTGATGTGGTGAGCGAGGAGCTTCGCGCGGAGAGCTGACATCCATCAAATTGGCAGCAGCGTTATCATGGCTGCTTGCCCTAGCCGCGCTTGACGTATTGTTGTTGGCAAAGCGGCTGGAGTGTGAGGTGTTGGGACTATATGGATTAGATAGGGCATTGTCTCGTATTGACGAGCCCGAGCCGGAAGTATCCATGGCGTTGGAAGAGCGACGGCTGCTTGCATTGCTGTAAGGGCTAGAAAGCATCTGTGGAGCGGGGAGCAGGCTGGCAGGGTGGGAGCCAGACGATAATGGAGGCAGACCGCTATACGAGGCTTGAGGAGATGCACCAGAAGAGGTTCCTCCACCGCCACTGATGAAGCTGCTGTGTCGCATTCCAGTGGACGAGAGGGAAGAAAGATAAGCGCCGGAGCTGGAGCCTCCGCCGTTGTTGGCATGGCCAGAGGAAGAATGCGATCCTATGGCATGTGCGGCGCCGGTTTGCGGAGAAAGATACATGGCGGATCCGGAGGAAGCGGTGTTGGAAGCGGATCTAGATTGACTAGGTTGAGAGCTGTGACCCATGGAGAGCGAGCGACCGAGACCATCGTTGCGATATGCCGACTGTTGATTGTCAAACGAGTAGCGGTCGGTGGACGTGGGCTCGGCTAGACCAAAGGACGCAGCCTGAGAATTGTGTATCCGCGGAGATGTATATGAGTTGGGGTTGGCTGCCGAGGTGGGGCTGTGGATGTATTTTGTCGATGCTGAAGTATGACCATGCGAAGAGTGTGGAGAGCGCATGGAGGAAGGGCTGGGAGGATAGGCAGCACTCGATCCCATATTGGGATGTTGGCCGCCAAGCGAATCTAGACCCGACATGTTGATTCCGACGTGTGGATCGTTGTGAAGCGGCAGTGAGCTGACGTCGTCGCCGAAGAAGGCGCCCGAATGCCTCGACATGGTGGCTCAATCGTCCAGGTTGGGTGATACCCAGAAGGATGTTGTCGAGACGAGAATCGCAGATGGATGGTCGATCAGCCGATCCGGCGATGGAGGATGAAAGCTGTAGCCCGCAGGCAGTTCAGAGCCAAATTGCAGAGTCGAAGCTGAACGTCATCCGTAAAGAATCAAGGAGCTAGATCGCAGTGTGGATCGAAGGTCGAAGGAAGAGAACTGCGAGCGTTGCGGTTCGGTGCCAGCCAATGCACAGCCCGTTGCCGGCGCTGTGAGAAGCTATCGAACGAGGGCGAGAAAGCGCCAATACAGCACACGGAATTGATAGCAAGGCGTGTTGATGTGGTGAAGGAATGATGTTGATGATGATGACGATGATGAGCAAAGACGAGACGAGACGAGAGCAAGCAGCGATGGATGACAAGTGATTCTGTTTGAGTTAGAGTTGCTGCGTTGCGTTGTGTTGCGTCGTGGTTGCAGCTGTGTGTGCCGAGTGACGGAACTAGAAAGCGGGATTGCACTGCTGGTCTTTGCTGTGCATCACTTGGCTTTGCGCTGCGCTATGCCGTGCTGTGGAATTCCGTGCGTGAGTGCTTTTTGTGTGTATTTCGTGTCGGCGAAATCTGAGCTTTTGCTTTGGTTTGCTTTGTTTGGCCATCGCAGCGCCGCGAGTGTGAGCGCGAGTTGGAGCGGAAAGCGGAAAGCGGATGCGTGTCTTGGCTTCAGACGAGCCGTGCACACCTCTTTGCTGTTTTCCGCCATCCAAAAAAGGCACGCTCAGGCCCTCCATCAAAAGCGTTGGAGCGTTGGTTGGCCTGAGTGCGATACGGACCTCGGCAACTGTTGGCTCCTTTTTGGTTCAAAATTCCATTCGCGTCCGAGGCGCATCGCGTGCTGCTGCCACTTTTTGACTTAGGACTTGGCTTCACCCCTTAGCGACTCACCTACAGTCAATCTAACACGTTAAAGTTTTTGCCAACGACCACATATCAGTCACTCAAGTCAGACGTCGATGGCACGCACGCAGTCAAAGATAAGCAAAGGGAATCTATCGTTGGCAGAGGTGGTATAATATGTCAGAATAGAGAGACAATGCTAGAAATCATGACGATGTTGGTGATGGTAATAGAACTTGAAACGTGCTAAGAGCAAAAGATGTGATGCCTAGAGGCCTGTGGTCGTGGCTGTCAACTCAAGCATCTTCTTCGGGCGGTGGGTCAAGATCGAGCTGCAGAGCCTCGAGATCGTCTTCAGCATCCATACGAGTCAGCGCTGCAGCTGTTTGCTTGCCGAGGTCATCGTCGACAAAGTCCACCAGCTTAGGGTTGATCCTCGTCGCAGCTTTTGGCACTACAGGTTGAGGCTGTCCAGCTTGCTTGGCAATTTGGCTAGACACTCCGAGTGCTCGAGTAGTAGATCGGGGTGCGGCAGGTCCGACTGTCATACTTTTAGAGCCAATCACTGGGCGGGCAGTACTTGACGTCTTGGCAGCGCTTGCAGGTCGACTCGCGGCGCTCAATGACGAGGCCGCTCGGCTGCCCGGAGCAGAGGCGATGGAACGTTGCAAGCCTGCTGTTCGGTTGCTTGACTGAGTCGGCGCACTGGCCGAGGTCGTCCTGGCTTTAGCTAGGCTGGTACCGGTACGGACTGCGGCAGTAGGCGCCATCGCTTGCTTCCTGACAGCGGCAATAGAGGGTTTCGGAACTGCCGCAACGGGTCGTGTGATTGTCTTTCTGGCGACTGACGGCGCCTCAATCTTGGTTTCATCTTGAGTCACGGGAACATCGGGCCATGGATCATCGTCATCGCTGTCCATCATCAAGTGAGTGGGTGCGAGCCCATCGTCGTCGACAGAGTGCATTGGTGGAATCTCCGTATCACTGAGGTCCTCGGCACACGCTGCTCGCAGCTCGATGGGCGAAAACGTGGAAAGTTTTGCTCCAAGTTCCTTGGCTCTAGGTAGAGCATCGAGCTCATCGGGGAACTCGAACACCGGATGCTTGGCGTGGAAGCTAGGTGGCATGTACTCGATCTCTGGATACATCTCTTCCTCTGTTAGTTGCACCGCAGGCTGCTCCGTCACCTGTTCGGTCGCGCCGTCTGCCTTCTGCATCGATAATCCCATCTCAGCATCCAGAATCTCGCCCATACGCGCCTTGATCTGACCTGCTCGTCCCACGTTGGCAGCAGGAGTGACGAAACTGTTCTGGCGGCTCATGGATCTCGCCTTGCCGAGCTGACTGGGTGCCGGTGTCTTGACCATGCTGTCTGCATCGTTGGTCGAGCTCTGAGCAGGCTTGGTGAAGGGCAGGTCGGTTGGCTGACGTTGTTTGCCATTGATGGATCGTAACGCGTTGGAGGTTGTGGCTTTGCGAGGACTCAGTTCAGTCGAGCCTTTCTTGAATGGTGACGAATCGTTGTTGCTTCCGGCAGCGCCCTTGCCTTTGCTTGGCCCTACAACAGAGGAGCCAGGGTTCTTTGCGGCGTTGCGATCGCCCAGTGCCTTGACTGGTGATTTGGATGTGTCCTGAAACAGCTGTTTCGATCCCATAGCGGCGGCATCTTGACCGAAGAGCTTAGACGACTCACCAAGACCGCGTTTGCCTGTAGTCATATTCTTGCGAGTGGGCGAGGCATGGAGGCGAGAGGGGCCAGGTGTCCTCGTCTGACCAGCGAACGCCTGGTTCTCAGAAAGAACGAAACCCCTTGAATGCACCATGGTCACCAAGACTCGTAGATATGCCCGCTCAAATCCCAAGCCGTTGACTTGAATCTGTGTCACTCTACTGCGTAGACGGTTGTACCAACGAGGCGTAGCCAACTTCGGGATACGTAGTCGGCGGTGAAGAACGGCCTGTGCTCTGACTGGTGGATACCGATAGCCGTGACGAAGGCTTGGATGGTGCAGCTCTGTTCGGTGTACGTTCCTTGTGAGGTTGAAGGACGGACACAAAGACGAGGACAAGGAGATGAAGGAAGGTGTTTAACGACAAGGAAGGTGATCTGAGGAGAGGCGAGAAATAGCCAGTTGTATTCTCCACAAAATTGCGTGGAAATTGACATGCATACAGACAGACACTCTCATCCGCTGCCGTCCCACCGCACGACCTCCGCGTCTGTACCAGTGGGCGTCACGTGATAATTGCTCGCATTTGAACAGATACCCCTGTTGCTGCCAGGAGCTCTCTTGGCACTATGCTACACTCAAGTGCTTGTATAGCCATCAAGAATCGCTGCCATTTGAGCTGATAAGCCGCTGAGAGATGTCACAGGCGTCAGAGTAGGCAAACAACGGCGAATGGCACACAACTTGGTACGGCCAAAATTCGCCAAAGTCGCTTTTTGGTGAACGACCTCTGCTCTCAAAAGTGATGATTGTGACACGGAAAAGCTGCATTTGTGAGCTGCAGCATCACGGCGTCGGTTAATTCAACCCGATTTAATGGCCGGCTTATCGCGCATCACGGCTTTGTGCATTTGTGCGAGTGAGCGGCTGACTTGGCTTGAGCGTACGGCACGATCCTCCACTTTGTACTTGACCCTGTCCAATCGACGTCCTCCTCCTTCTTTCCTTTCCCAACACCCGCTTCGATCTAGGCCGCGCACCATTCGTCGCGCCGATCGACCTCGCACTCAATCAACACATCCAAGAGCAGCCATTCGACAAGTCAGCTCAGCCTCATTGCTCCGGACTGAGGTTGCCGGCATTCAAGCAACACCTCATCCACTTACCCGACTGGGCATTCGAGTCGTTCGTTCTCTCAAGGCCTAGCCCGGAGGTCCAGCTGTCTCGCCCCTTGAGCCGGAGCTATCCTCCCGCAGCTGGCTCTCTGGCTGCTATCACAAATTTCAGGCTGCAAACACGACAGCGTGGATGCAGTCGCAACAGGAGCACATACAGCCCCGTCGTACCGCCTCTGCTCAATCACGCCGTCAGCCCTCTACCTCTTCCATCACAGAACCGGATCCATATCAGAGCACCGACTCACAATATCCGCAGCAGCATGAGGCTCAGCCCTCTCTGCACAGGCGGCCTTCTCAGCGACAAGACGCCTCCTCCACTGCCGCCGCATCCCAGCTGACAAAACTCGACGGCGTTATCTATCACTTCTACACCACCACAGCCAACCTTGTCACTCAGTCTCGCCTCGCTCATCTCCGTCCTTAC
Organism: Ustilago crameri; assembly: GCA_024271935.1. Lineage (NCBI taxonomy): Eukaryota > Fungi > Basidiomycota > Ustilaginomycetes > Ustilaginales > Ustilaginaceae > Ustilago > Ustilago crameri. The sequence continues at coordinate 630,528 of JANBMJ010000009.1, forward strand.
TTAGCCAATCCTCCCTTTGACAACAGCTTGAACGATCCAAAACCATCGAATCTTGCCGCAGCATCGCCCCAGGCCAAGCTGTCTCGATGGTTTGGGCTTCATATTCCCGATAATGATCTTTTTAAAGAGGAACTTCGCTTGTGGAGATCCATAACCAATCTGCTCGGAATCGACAGCCATGGCTACAATCCGTCCCAGCCAAACGTACCAACTTCGAGCGCACCTGAACTTGTCATTGACGTGCTTCTCGATCTTTCCAACGTATCTGATCAACATGAAGTCTTGCTTCTGACACGATCCGCCATCACCGAGACATCCAGGCCCCACCAACACAGCAAATTCCGATCCGAAGGTTACAGAAGCAGCCGCGTATGTCTTGATGGCCGCAAGCCAGGTGAGGAGCCAGGCGCAGGACCCGCGACTAGACTGCAGAGAATCGTCCTCGAGCGATGGAGGCTCCGTTTCGATCCAAATACTCTTTCTGCTCCCCCAGACCTAGCCACCTTCTACAAAAAGTCCGTCGTTCATTTCCGCGCTCTCTTCACTCTGCTGTGCATGCTCCCTGCCAACCACTTATGCTCCAAGATTGAGGCGCTCAAGACTTCTCCGGACAATCGTAGCAGCCAGCAGCAAACGCAGAAAGCATTCCCATCGCTCGCAGCCCGAGAGGACATGGGTTCGTACGACCGGGAAATGACCATTGGATGCCGCATCAGTGTATCTTCTGATGAGGCACAAGACGACGCTAATCCATCCTCGACAGAAGAAGTCGGCGTCACGCAGCCTTTACCTGCAGAGCAAGGCCTGGACTACGCAAACCATGAAACAGCATTGCCGGATACTCGCTCGGATCCACGAGCTCATTACGCAACGCACTCGCTTGCTCCCGTTGCGACACCGATAGGCCATCTCGAGCTTTCCATCACTTATCGGAAGCTCACAAACTTTTCGGTCGAGAACGCACAAAGCCTCCGCAGCGCCAACAACATCAAAATAGACTTGGACGAAGACTACTTCAAAGCGAAACCAAGCCAAGATCCAGTGCACAGCCAGCCGAAGCAGCTAGATACTTCCATGCCTCCTCCACAGAGCATCAACCGCCGAACAACTTCGGCTGAAGTCGTGGCAGGTATCCAGCACAACTCGAACACAGCAACGTCTCCCGGTCCGGCTGGTCAGCAACGCATCGGTGGCATCTCGGCCGCTAGGCCTTCGACTTTGGCAGCGCAGCGCAATTTGCCCGATTCGGCTGTTCCGACAACCCTCAGCAGTCATGCTGCTGGTACAGAAGCCTTTATGTCTCAGTCGCCGGCCAATGCAAGCGTTTTCAGCACCAGCTCTTCAGGACGCAACACTGCTGGACTGTCCAGTCTCAGGAGGACCGCGTCGAACAAGGGCAATGTTTCTATCCTAGGCCCTGCCAATCCTTCGGCAACGCCGTCAAGCCCTGCTTTGGCAGCTGCACTCAGTACCGAAGCCGCCTTCGTGGTCCCCAATTCGGCGCGACGGCCAAGCAACAGCGAGAGACGACTCCGTTCGCTCAGCGGCCTTTCCAGTGGAAGGCCAAGTCCGCCTGTCTCCCCTGTCACCGCAACCTCGGAGCTTCCAGAGACTGGTACTAGTCTGCCCAGGAGTGCTTCGGCTGCTTTCTCTACCAGCGCATCACGCTCCATTTCTACTCGGACAACCAGCGGATTTGCAGGCTCGTTCGCTACTGGTGCTGCTGCAGGCTCATCCCAGCCACGCTCAGGTGTCTCCTTCAGCCCTTCCTCATCCTCGCCACTGGCACAGCAGATGTCACTGCAGGGATCAAGGCCGGCAACCAGCTCAGGCTTGGCACCATCAGGATCTTATTCGGCTTCTTCGCTCCGAAACGCATCAGGCAGTAATCTACGTTCATCTACGTCAGGCAGCGGGGTGCTCACGACACCGAGTCTACGAAGTGTCTTCCAATCATATGTGCCTCGATCACAGAACATGACTTCCCTCTCCATGTCGCGGACGCCGCCTACTTCGACAAGCACGTTTGTGCATGGTAGCTACTCACCTTCCAATTTGGGCACAGGTTTGCGAAGTAGTATCCGACGCAACTCGAGCACTAGCGATGCTGGATCAGGCTCGGCGTTTGGCGCAAGTATGAGCTCGTCGTCTGCGGCCAAGCCTCAGATGATCAAGCGATACAGCACCAACTTTGCTTACCGCCAGAATCGCGAGCGGTCTGGCGTGTATGGGAGCAGTCTTGGCTCAGAGGCGTCAAGTTTCGGTGCCGGTGCAGAACCTTCTAGCTATCCTCGCTTTGGAGGGACTGCGGCTAGTCTGGGTTCGGCACAAGGGCGAAGCTGGATCTCGAGAATGGAGCAACGACAAGGTCTTGGAACAGGTGGGGCATTTGCGCGCACCTCAAGTCTAGATAATGCAACTACTGCAGCCAGTGCCTCGGCAGCGTCAAGGTATCGTTCGGTTTCGGCAATGGGCTCGGCTCCCGTTGGCGGCCTTACGCCAAGTCCTAGGAGCCACGACGAAGAGATTGACGACCTCGTTAGGTTGTTGGAGACTAGGCCTGCTTTCGGCTCCTCTTCCATTGGCAAGCTGACAAGTTTGCGGAATGAGCGACGCGGTGCACCAGGGCTAAGCAGCGCCCCTGAAGAGGGTGCGGGTGCACAAGCTGGCCATGCTTCAGAGGCTTTGACGGACTCGGTGCAGTTGAATCTTGGTCCCGGGCGGACATCATCGTTATCGGGAAGCGGGTTGCGTGGTGGAGGAATCCGAACCGCCAATCCAATGTCGCGCAGCCAACTGGACGACTTGCTCAGCCGAATGGCCGAGTCAGTCGGCCTCGTCGGTTCCAAGGAGCAAGGATCTTCGGCAAGTGGAGAGACATCTTCAGACATTGCCATCTCAGACGATACTCGACCTGGGATTGGTCTCGCAGCTCAGCAAGCATCTGCTCCTGGGTCTGCAGGTGCGATGACGTCTCAGCCGCTCACCCGAGCTCAGATCGCCGCTACTCTGGGCAAGGGCAGAGGGACCTCGGCAGTGGAGTCGGAGATCAGCACTGAGATGCCGTCCGCACGGATCTCAAGCCCAGCTACCTTCAGTCCGGCCTTGCCAAGTGACCTCGGCGTGCGATCTCGAGGCGCTGTTGGGCATCAAGTGAGAACTTACGGCACATCGGCAGTACGAGCAGCGAGCTCTGGAGATGCAGTCTCTAGGACTACGAGAGATCCAGTTGCACCTACAGAGGTACCAGCAGCCCCTTCTCTCGCGCCTACTGGAGCCAACCTAACGCCTGACTACGAGGCGGAGGGCGACCTCATGTTCACCGTGGACGGTCAGCAGGATTATGTACCAGAGGACGAACTGGCAGGCGAGATGGAGATGATCCCTGACGAGCCCAACAACAACAGTGCTGATGCGGCATATGGACGATCGGCAGAACACGGTTTGGCAGGAGGCATTGAAGGCGGTATGGGTGCGACACTTTCTGTCGGAGCTCATCGAGAGGGACGGACACTTGAGCGTGTGCGGAGCGGACCGATGGCTGAATGGCATGCGCCCGAGAGATGGGAGCGAGAGCGTGCACAGGAAGCAGAACGCCGCCGGGCTGACGCCGAGATGTCGCGCAACTTTGGCCAAGGCGTCGGCGCCATCATCCGTGGGCGCGACTCGCACTCCCCGTGGCGCTCGACTGCACACACAACGACTACGACAGCAACGCCGATGTCGCTTCAGTCGACAACGACAGCGACGGGGTTCAGGTCGTCGTCAACACGCCCGCTCACAGGTGCGAACAGGCTAGTAGGTCTAGCACAAGCAGGCGATGCCAGGAGGGGCTATGGAGTTTCAGCTCCAAGCACCCAGTTCCACTACCAGCCGAACCAGCCAGCGGATAAGCAGGGTGCCAGTTCGAACCCCGTCTCGAGAGACGAAGCGTACGAAGAGGATGATCGAGGCTGATGGAAATGCAAAGCAGCTCAATGTAATGTAATAGCGGGCAGATTCAGCTCGAACGATGCTGCCAGAGATCAGACATGTATGGAAATCGTACATCGTGTGAGCAGTCTCGTTGAGTGTGTGGCGTGACGTGGCCAAGGGACGAGCGTCGGAGAATTTATCCTTAGATTTTAGACTTTGGCGAACGCGCGAAGATCAGTCGGTCGGGCCCGCAGTGTTGGTTGGTCGCTGCAAAGTGTGGGGTTTTCCCTACCTCATCTCGCCCTTGAACGGATCGTGTTCTTCTCATCCTCTCTCACCATCATCCACCACCACCACCACCACCATCACCACCACCATCACCACCGCACAACGGATACGATTTCGTCATAATGGTGAGCATCCCACACTCTTCGCCTCCCTGCTACTTTGCTAGATTCAAGAGTGCAGCTGCATTCTGCCAATCGTAGACACGGTCTCTCTGACAACCTCGGCACCTGGTCTTCTCTGCTTTAGCCCAACTTGATCAAGGCCAAGAACGCGCAATTCGCGCAGACCGCGCGCGACAATGCCGGCAAGCCCCGCATCCGCGCCTCCAAGACCACCTCTGAAGAGGCGGAGTCGGAAACGCTGGAGAGCAGGAAGCAGAACCAGAAAAGGGGAAGACAGATCGTCAAACCAGCCCGAAAAACACAGAGCACGAGTGGTGCATGGAAGAACAACAGGCTAGCCCTCGGGTTGCTCGTGTTTGTCGTTTGCGGCGGTGGTAAGTACCAAAGTAGAAGGAAAAGAAGAGGGGAAGAGAGGGTGCTGACGAGAGATTACTTTGTGGAGTGCGAAACAGTGTTCTTCGAGCTTATTCGGCTGTTCTTCTAAGCCTCGAATTCAGATGGGATGTAGAGCAGGGAGTAGAAAGCAAAACGGTTCGCAAACGTACAAGGCTGGATTGTGCTGCTGAAGAGACTGCATTGCGTGAAGGAAAGGGGGGATTACAAGTACTCCTGAACAATCGCCTTGACTCGTTTGGCATCCAAGTTGATAGCTCGATTCTTGAGCACCCATTCCGCATCCATCCCCTCCTCCACCATCTCCTTTCCCCCACTCTCATGCTTCACCAACCCCCTATCCGCCTCGTCCAACACTTTCCCCACGGCAATCACATGCTTGACCTCCTCTGCCCTCACCCACACGACCCCGTTCTGCCCTACCGCCGCCTCGAACGCAAAATACCCCGCCACCGCCTTCAACACCTTACACGCTGGCGTCAACAGTGTCCTTGCCAACCCTAGCGAGATGAAGAACAGCATTGCATGACCGTTCTTTTCCCCCCTCTCGTCGGTGGTTTTCAGATCGCCGAAACCGTCCGATTTCCCTGTGACGGGGTTGACGCACGTCAGTTCGGGCTCCGTGAAGCGGTCGGCGGAGACGACACGCGCGTAGACGATCGCGCCAATCTTGAGGTTCGGCTTGTGTCGTTTCGTCGCCCCCTCGAACGACAAAGCGGGGAGAGTCGCAGAGTGAGCGGAGAAAAGTGTAAGCGTGTATGATTCGGCACCGCGGTTGGTGATTTGGGCGATGACTGAGTCGCCTGGTGACGGGATGTACTATTACAGGGAAAAAGAGAATGAAAGTGTCAGTGAATGCGCGCGGGGCGGGGGGCGGAGGCGGGGTAGGGGAAGGGGAAGGGAAAGGGGAAAATGGAAGGAGAACGTACGCGAGAAGAGTTGGTTTCGACCCAGTAAGCGTTGTCGGAGGACTTGTTGGAAGGATGAGAGGAGGTGGTGGTGGGATCGATGTGGCCGAGTGCGCCGGCGCGGATGGCGGTGAGAGAGGAAGAAGACGAGGAGGGTGTGGGAAGCAGGCCCGGTCCGAGTTTGATGGCAGAAGTCGAAGCCAAAGGGACAACGTCGCCTGGGAGTACGACTGTCATTGTGAGATTGAGCTCGTTGTCAGCGTGGTTGGGTGAGTGCGAGTGGTGCTGCGACTGCAATAGATGTGCAATGTGGTCGAGATTGTTGTGCGGTTGAGGAGAACAGAACACTTGAGGAAGAGATGGTTGGCGGTTCGGATAAATGGCGTTTGGCTATGTGCGTATGCTTCTGAGTCACTTATAGTTAGCTGAAGTAGCAGCTGCGAGCAAAGTTGAGCGCTACGATGGTGATGATGATCAAGGTAGACAGAAGGTAGCAAGATGGCAACAAGGATGTGGAGTATGCCATACCAAAATCCTCATTGAGCGTAAGAAAAGTCCTTTCGTCCGAATACCGAGATTTTCTATTCCCTGCCAAACGCTTTCCGAGTCAGCCGCCGCCGTGTGTAACCGAAAAAGATGACAAGAAAGTCCGGAAAACGCGCCTTATCTTTGTCAGAAGAACGTTCGTGGACCCTAGTTTAGTCGCATCTCTTCCTCACATCAGGCCCACCTTCTCCTCTCCACCACTACTCGCCATGACGGAGCTAAACACGCTTCCTAAGGATCCGTTGCTCTCGCAGGGGAACAAGGATGTGCTTGCGGGCACATTCGGTGGGATTGCGCAAGTCCTTGTCGGACAGCCGCTCGACATCCTTAAAGTGCGCCTGCAAACCTCCCCCCCTGGCACTTACACGGGCATGGTCGACTGTGCCACGCGCATCGTGCGCAATGAAGGCCCACTCGCTTTCTACAAAGGCACACTCACGCCCTTGCTCGGTGTCGGCGCGTGTGTTTCGATCCAATTCGGCGTGGTCGAGGCTTTGAAGCGATACTTCGAGCAGTCGAACAAGTCCTCGGGCCGCCCTGGGGATCTCAGTTATGGCCAGTTCTACCTCGCGGGGGGCATCGCCGGTGTTGCGAATAGCTTCGTCGCGGGCCCCGTCGAGCACGTGCGTATTCGCCTGCAAACCCAGCCCTCCCCCCCACTCTACCGCGGCCCCATCGACTGCATCCGACAGATCACCTCCCAATCGGGTCTCTTCAACGGCGTGTTTCGAGGCCAGTTCCCCACATTCGCACGAGAGTTCCACGGAATGGGCATGTACTTCCTCACCTACGAAGCGCTCGTCCAGCACAAACTTAAAAAAGGCGGCATTACTAGGGATCAATTGCCGAGCAGTTATGCAATGTTCGCAGGCGCAATGGCAGGGTACGGCCTCTGGCTCACCGCGTACCCAGCAGATATCGTCAAGAGCAAGCTCCAGACGGACTCGCTGAATCCGAACGAGAGGAGGTATAAGGGAGCGCTGGATTGCGTAAGCCAGATTGCGAAACAGGATGGCGTGAAAGGATTCTTTAGAGGATTGCTGCCAACACTGGTAAGGAGTCCGTTCGCAAATGCAGCCACGTTCGTCGCGTTCGAGTTCGCCGCTAGGAACCTCCGACACATCTGAATCCAACATGGTCAGAATCGCAAGGGCACATACAGTACACACGGCTAGAAGGTAGCGTAGAGATCAATATGCGCCACAATTGGTTACATACAAACCCAAAACCCCAGTGACAGGAAACATGCGTATTGGCTTTGCGAGCTAATCAGTTAAGGAGGGCTAAGGAGACAATGAGCTGGAGAGAATCGAGAAACCGTGACGATGCAAAACGAGAACTTGCGAAACAACCTTGACGAGACTGGAAGGAAAAGCGACCGAGATAGGAACCGTGACTTATGTGTGTATGATGTTGGATGTGATGCATGAAATGCGTTGCTTTGCGTTGCGTTGCGTACGAGAGAAAACCACCTAGTCGTCCATATCCATCCTACTAGCGTTGCTGCCGCCCGACCCAACGCTCACCAGCGCTGGCCTGTGCATCTTGGCCTCGGCCATCTCCTCATCCAGCTGCTCTGCGGACTGGCTCGCCTGCGCCTCCATTGGCTGTATCACCGCAGGCGTTTGCGTATCGCTCTGCGCCATGGCGAGCGCCAGCCTCGCGTGCAGCGTCATGCTGCCGTTGGCGTTGCTCGCACTGCCGATGCTCAGGTAGCGCTCGAACGGGTTGCGCGTCATCTTGCGCGGGATCGGCGACGTCGGCATGCGCGGCAGGCCCATCTTGCGTGCATCGCGCGCGTCGTCCAGTTCAGACCCGAGACGCTTATCAGGCACGCCAGCGTGGAGCGATGGCGAGGGGCAGGGGGACGGGCTGGCGGTGGGGCTTCGGGAGTGGCTTTCGGAGAGGTTCGGCGAGGGAGCGACCGAAGCGGACGGCTCGCTGTTCTTGATATGGTGCACCACGTCGGCAGGGATGGCGGGGGAAGGCGAGGAGAATGCAAGTGGAAGCTGCGTCGATGCACAAGTTGCGGCGCTGGTACGCTGCTTTGTAGGAGATGTGGGCGAGAGGTTCATGTCGCTGTGGTTAACGAGAGGCCAAGTGGCTCCGATCGTGGGAGTCGAGCGAGGCTCTTGATCTGAGGCGTCTTGGTTGGTAAGAGGATCGTGCTTGAGCTTGAGCTGTGTACGGCTGGTGCGCTTGGTGGGAGTTCGCTCGACGTCCATCTGCAGGGGCATGGGAGAAGCTACGGGAGAAACTGGCATCGGCTCATCCGTGTGGACATGCCCGTCGACTACTGCTACGACATCCCGCAATGACGGGCGACGAGGACCGGACTGCGGTCGGGTGAGGCCATCCCGCGACATGTTCTTGGAGCGCGGAGGAGGAGAAACTGCCGAGATGGCAAATCCAAGCGAGATGGGCGTAGCCGCAGTATTGGCGTTACTCGGCGTCTTGGCTCGTGAGTAGGGGTGCGCATTCAGGCGCACAGTAGAGCCTGTCGAGCTAGGCGATGTGGTGCGCTGAGAAGCCTGGTCGGTCGAGTCCGGTGAAGAGGCCGAAGAAACAAGGGCTGCGATGCTCCCACTTGAGATTGTACGGGATGCGCGAGAGTGCGATTGCGACTGCGAAGTGTGACGGTGGTGATGTCGGCGAGCTACGAGGGCGATGGGACGACGAGGCATCGGGGCGACTAACACCAAGGACGAGGCTTGAGGAGCATGACTGCTACTTTCGGACTGGAACATTATTTACAGCGGTAGAAAGCTTCAAGATACAATGAGCCGATACGGAAGAGCCGACGATGACAAAGGTTGATGTCGATGCTCGTGGAAATGATAAGCAGATCTGCCTGAGCCAACTGTATGGAGTGATATGCAAGAAATCAAGATGTGTTGGAAGAGGAACGAGTAACAGAAGCAACGACAATTAGTTATGAGAAGCGAGGAGAGTATAGTAGGGAAGAGAAAAGCGCACGAAAGTAAGATGGAGGAGGATGAGGAGCGGGTTGGGAGAAAACAAAGGCGCCGAACGAACGAACGGGATCGACAGAAGCTGCCAAAACGGCGAAATGCGAGCGGGCAACAGTGCAGAGTATGCAGGCATGACAGGCGGGAATCAAGAGGGATGGTGCTGCCAACGCAACGCCGAGCACGCTCGGTGACTTTGCGCCCAAAGCGAAGCGAAGCGAACAGCCAAATAATGAATTCGATTTCAGTGGTAAGCACACAATCACACGCACACGTTGACTTGCCTGCAGCGCGGGGCGGATGTCTGAGTTTGGACACCTTTTTTGGCCCAGATAAGCGCCACACTCACTCCACTCTGTGCAGGCCAAAGTCGAATTTGCACCCAAGCTTATTTTTCTGGTTCTTGGCTGGCGAGAGAAGAGAGGGATTCGGAACCCTTTTTGGGCGAGGAAATTGATGCCGACAGACGCATGCATGCATCTTTTCCGCGTTGGTTCGCTTGCGGAGCAGCAGACAATGGCGCCCGCCCTCGCCCACGAGCACATCGCCAGTCAAGCGAGACTGGACACCTGATCATCCACAATTTTCGCAGGAATCGGTGCGGAACACTGTTTCCCGCTATGTCAAGTCAAGCCAAACATCAAATTCACTTGACCCACGACCTCTCCGCAGCCATACGCTGATGCTGCCATGGTGAAGCTGAACTTGATAGCAAACATATGTGTTTTTCGATGCAGTGTCTCTAAAACTTCGGTAGTAACTTATCGCAGATCCGACTGTTCTACGTGGTTTGTTTGCTTTGCATTCAGGTCCAGAGCGCAATTGCTCACTGAATCATGACGTAGCAAATTTCGCAACTCCAAAGTGTTTGTTTCCGTTTGATTTGCTCTCTGATCCGTTGACAGCTCTCATTGTTACAAGCGGCGGAATCGCCGCTTACAGTACCGTACCCTTGCTGCTCTTTACCGCTCCCTCGACTCACCCTTCAAAGCTTGCTCCTGACTCGGTTCGGAGCGAACGACGATCGACCCCTGCAAAGATTGACGGTAATGCGGGCATGGGTTTGAGAGCAGAGAGCAGAGAGGCAAGAAGAGGGAAAAAGTAAATAAAGCGTCCACTCTCTCGACACGCAGACACAATCCACTATCACCAGCGAGTGGGCTATTACACAGCCCATGGCGATCTGTCACGATGAGGAGCAAATCGAGGTTTGAATTGCATCCAGCTTTTTCTGATCGTGAGTTGATCCTTTCTCCTTGCATTTTTCCGGGCGAGTCGGAATGGATGATTTACCTTCCGAAGAGAGAGGGGAGGGCGGGCTTGTTGCCGAGGATGTCGTCGATCTGCGACATGATTTCCGGGGCAAGCTTTTCGAGCAGGTCGAGCGACTTGAGGTTCTCGATGATCTGCTCGGGCTTGGAAGCACCCAGGATGACGGTCGAGACGTTCTGCACGGTTTGACGAGTTGATCAAAGATTCATGTTAGTCGGTCAGCCATTATTGCGCCTGTACCACTTAGAACAAAGGTTTCAAGATCACTTACGGGGTTCTTGGCACACCAGGCGAGGGCGAGGTTGGTGACCTTGGCGCCGAGGCTGTCTGCGATCTGGGTAAGCTTCTTGATCTTCTCGATTTTAGCCTTGCCCTCGGGGGTCTGGAGCTCCTTGACGGTGTTGTCGAAGAAGTTCTTGTTGGTGTCGAAGCGCGAGCCGGACGGAATGCCGTCGTTGTACTTGCCCGTCAGCAGACCCGAGGCGAGGGGAGACCAGATGGTGGTGCCGTAATTGTGCGACTTGTACAGCGGGTCGTACTCCTTCTCGGGGCGTTCGCGGTGGAACATGTTGTACTGGCACTGGTCGGCGATGGGAGGGATAAGGTTGAGGCGGTTAGCGATAGCGTGGGCCTCCTTGATCTGCTGGGCAGACCACTCGGAGGTGCCCCAGTAGAAGTACTTGTCGCTCTCAATCAGGCGGTTGAAGCCACGCACGATCTCCTCCATGGGCACAGTAGGGTCGGGGCGGTGAGCCATGAGCACATCCCAGTAGGGAAGACCCGAACGCTCCAAACTGGCGTTGGCAGCCTCGACAATGTGCTTGCGGCTCAAACCCTTGCCGTTAGGGTCCTTGCTGCCAGTACCGAAGAAGATCTTGGAAATGAGCACAAGGTCAGATCGGCGAAGGTTAAGGTCGCGGATGGCCTTGCCCATGTCAACCTCGCATTGACCGGCGGAGTAGACCTCGGCAGTGTCAAACGTGTTGATGCCGTGCTCGAAGGCGAGCTTGATGATCTCGCGAGTCTCGTCAGCGGCGACGGTGCCACCGTAGGTGAGCCATCCACCGAGCGAGAAGAGGGAGACGCGAAGACCCGAGGGGCCGAGGCGGCGGAAGATCATGTTCTTGGGATCATACTCGGGGCAGTCCTTGGGGTTAGCAGCGGTGGGAGCCATTTTTGCGGATATCCTTTCCTTCTGGTTAGTTGGGGATCTGGTGTGAGGAGAAGTGTCAGAAGAATGCAGAAACAAGAAGGACGGTTTATATACGGCGGTGTCGACCAAAGATATTGCCGGTAGATGCTGCTCAGTCACGTCGACTTAGCCTCGGAGCGAGTTGTGTCAAGTGGGGGTGAGGCTGCCCTTCGGACTTGGTCGCTATGGAAGTGTATAGCCGCCGTCCGTGGAAGAAGTGTGCATGTGCGCTGTAAATCAGCACACGAGAAGGATACTGCACGAACCAGTAAGAATTATTTCTCTGCTTGCCGAGATCGGAAGTCGAGCCACCGGCCGCCCGCGCGGTGCGACGCTCAACCTCAAACGTTCCATGCTGCCTTAGGCACACAGAGGGGGGAACCAAATCCGCGTCCTTCTCCGCTCGCTCGCTCGCTCGCATGGCAAAGCTCGGGACTCGGGTGCCGATCCTCTACCTCGACCGCAACTTTTTCTTGATTTCTTCTGAACCCTTCAAGGACAACCCCAACCATCAAAGCCAACACAGATAGCAACATCCATCGCAGCGACGATCGCCGAGCAGACTTCGCAGCACCATGTGGCCCATTTCCTTATAGCGAATCAAGATCGCTAACACCATGATGTCATGCTGTAGGATAGGATTGGCCGGAAGACCTGTTCGACCCTCTCTGTGTGCAGAGGCAAAGTCCTTCCCAAGTTCCCCACGTCCCGGCTCAACGTCATCCATCCGAGCCGCCAGACGAGCTTTACACACAACATCTTCTCTACAGAGTAGCTCGACCATCTCCAGAGTGAGATCATTCTTCACCACCGACGACCCACTCCTTAAAGCCCTGCGGCGGCGCCAGGAAGCGTACCGCGTCGGCGAAATCGGCAACAGCGCCCGCAAGAAGTCCGACCGTATTGAAGCCGCCTCCCTCGCAAAGGCAGAGATCCGCTGGGCCGTACGGCACGTCCGCAAGCTACAAGCGGGCTCTTCATCCACATCAAAGTCCAAGGTTCCGTTAAGCCGCGCGTCGCGAAGCCAGTTGATCTCGATGGCAGTGCAGATGACACGGCACAAAACCCCCTTATCGTACTTACTAGGGACCATGCCGTTTGGGTCGCTTCCGCAGGAACTTACAGTCCGTCCACCGACGCTACTACCTCGGCCGGAAACGGAGTACTGGGCGACACAGCTCGTCGACGACTTAATAGCCAACGTGCCATCGACGGGGAGCGTACGCATAGTCGACCTGTGCACGGGATCAGGATGCATTGCCCTCCTAATCGCACATGCACTCCGGGAAAAGCTCGGTCCGCAGGGGGACTGGACCGTCGTTGCATGCGATAAATCCCCCCAAGCTGTAGAGTTGGCGAAAGAGAATGCGCTCAAGCTCGGTCTCCCTTTAGGAAAGAAGCTGCACATGGTGGAAGCGGACGTATTCGATGACAGCCACATGGACAAGCTCGCCGACCTTGCGGGCGGGCCGTTTGATCTTATCGTCAGCAATCCGCCGTACATCCCCAGGCGCGAGTGGAATCAGCTGTCCGAAGAAGTGAGGACGCACGAAGACCCAGCTGCGCTCATTGGCGAACGCGACATCACCCCTACCTCCTCATCCATAGCTGAGCGAGCGGGCTGGTTGGACCGGAACGGACTTGCCTTCCACCAACGCCTTGCCGACCTACTGTACCGGTCGAGCTTCTCGCGCCCTTCCGGCGAAAGGAAGTTGCCTCGGCTCGTGGCGGAATACGGCAAAGGCCAGCACAAGCTCATCGAGCGACTGCATTCCGATCTTGTCTCCCCGAGCGAGCGGGTGCCCAAAATCGTCCGTCTCTCGCAGCATAAGCTCGTAGTCATCGGCGTGGGCAACGCGCTCACGCACCCACTGACACGCCATAGTATCGGCCAGATCGTGCTCGATCCGCTCCTCGACTCTCTCGTCGAACACGACCGCGCCACTCGCCAACGCCTCCGAGAATCGCACGCGGCGCTCGAAGCGCAGCGCAAAGACGCAATCACTTCGCACACAATCGACCTGCAAACTCGACCCGACTGGGCGCACCCCGTGGCCGGACCACTCGGGTTGGACGCTAGCGTGGAATACCCGACCAAGCTCGCCAGGCTCGGGATGAGCGGCTGGAGCGCCACGCTCCCCCTTCTCGTCCCCTCGCCTACCTCTGCATCGTTCATGTACGTGGTGGAGGTGGCGCTGTACAAGCCCTCTCACCCGATGAATCTGTCCGGCTCGGCACTGCGCTCCTTCCTCTCCTCCTCTACCCCTGGAGTGGAAAGTGACGTGTTGGTGCTGCAAGACGAGCTCGACCTCCCCTTTGGCGCGGTCAAGACCAAAACTCACGGCAGTGCGAGGGGGCATAACGGCATCCGTGATATTATTAGCAAACTTCACGTCCCGGAGCCGTATGCGTTGACGAGAGTGCGCATCGGCATCGGCCGCCCAGAAGACGCACCGAAGAATGCAAAGCAAATCGAGGCGGAAGCAGGAGGCGGGTGGTTGCCAAGAAGTCTCACTAAAAGTGGTGGTGGAGGGAAGAAGAGCAAACCAGTGCCGATCGACCGATGGGTGCTCTCACGGTTGAACCCGGACGAGATGGAAAGCTGCACAACGCGGAGCGGCGACGGCAGCGTAGCTCAGCAAGTAGCAAGTTTGACGATAGAGTGGATCCAGCAGCGGTGCCAAGCCATCGCCCAAACTCTCGACAAACGAGCTGAAGGGGAAAAGGGAGGAGTCACTATGCGCAAAGACCAGTTCGGCATCTATCGCACCATCTGGGTCTACTGAAACTCACCCTTTCACCTTGGCTCAATAGAAAATTCGCTTTCCAACCAACGCCTGTCTGTAAAGTTACAAAGTTAAGCCTTGAGTTATCGTGAAGATGAAGAGAACCCGCTATCTCTCCTCATGATCCTGCCCTTGCCGAGGAGCATCGACCCAGCTCTCGCGCCGAGCTTCTTCTTCTTGGCCTCTTCAGCCTTGCCTCCGCCGACGCCCTTGAACGCGACCGCCTTGAGCCCTCCATTCGAATTCTGACTTGTCCCTGCTGCCGAGGGTTTCGGCGCACGCACGATGTTGGCATCATTGCCCCACTCTGGCTCCGCATCTTCCAGACTCTCGACCATCATTGTGGCTGGTTTGGCGCGGTGCGAAGACGTGATGATGCGCGAAATGAGCGAGACGCTTTCGGCTTCGTCCTCTTCCTCGTTCTCGTCCTCCGCAGCAGCAGCGGGAGTGGGAGCGTCGACGTCCATCGACTCTGCTTCCATCCGAGCCGACTTGCGCCCGTACGAGATGGCCACAGCAGGCTTTCTGCGAGACATTCTGGCTTGGGTGGTGGAGGAAGAGACGCCTCTGATGCGATCATGCAATGCGTCAGCCAGGCGGTCCTCGTCGTCGTTGTCCGAATCCCATTCATTCTCTTTCGCCGCATCGCGCTCTTCATCGTCTTCAAGCGCCGTGCGGTTCTTCGCTTTGCGACGCTCCCGAATCGCCGCCTTGACATCGTCGTACCGCATCGTGCGTGGCTGCTTGCTGACCACAGGTCCAAATGCGTCTTCCTCCATCACCTCATCCTCAAGACATGCTCCTTCGTCCTCATCTTCACTCTCCTTGTCGTCGTCATCATCCTCGTCGTCATCGCCAGGAGGAGCTTGAAGGAACTCGTACTTGTCCGATTCATGATCGATCCGATGCGTGGCGGCATAGCTCTGCACAAACGCCTTGGCTTCCTCGTGCACTGCCAGAGCGTCCATTCCATCCTCCGTTCCGTCGAGAAGCTTGCGTTTCTTCCATGCTGAGCCTCTGTGTGCGCCCATCGCAGCTCGCTTGAGCCCCTCCTCGTCCGCATCATCATCCAGGAATCCTTCGAGGCCGTTGAGACCCACGCCCCGGCGGCGATTGCGGTATCCACCCTGGATTGCCTTCTGGTGGATCTCGAGGTCCTCCCGATCCTTAGCCTCCATGTGCTCGCGGAAACGAGCGCGCGCGACTTCGTCCTTCTCAGCTTCATCAGCTTCGCGGTCGTTGTCGACAAGCTCCTGCAGATCTTCCGCATCAGCGTCGTCTTCGTCATCCTCATCGTCGCTGCCAGCATTGCTATCCTTGTCATCAGGGAAGACACCCTTGAGTCCACCACCATCGCCACGCTTGTTGCCACCGAGCTCTTCGTCTTCTGACTCTTCAGCTTCGCCTTCGATGAATGCAGACTTGCGCTTCTTGCCATTGATTGCAGGCTCGTTGTCGTCTACGTGAACGGGGCCTGCCCGAAGCACATCGAATGCATTGCGAGCTTTTGGCTCAGGCTGACTAGAGGGAGGGCCGTGGTCATCTTCGTCTTCGTTGTCGCTGTGAGCATCATTCTCTTCTTCTCGCTGGGAAGAAGCTGCGACACCGCGACGCAAGCGTTTGAGCTGCACGGGAGCGTCTTCCTCGTCATCTTCAGAGCCAGCAGCATCGCGCATGCGGTTGTCGTGACTTTCATTGCTGACATCGCTCGCGCGTCGCGCAGAAGCACGTGGAAGAGCAGGGCTGGGCCAGGCAGCACCAAGGACGCCGCCGTTCTCTGAGCCACCCACAGCAGCTTGACTCTGCGTGTCGTACTGCGACCAGACATTCATCTGCTGGCTTGGCTTAGTCTGGGTGAAGAAGCCGTCGCGGTTCATGTACATCTTCTCGGGAGACATGTTCTGCATCTCTGCTTGTGCTTGAGCGTACGCCTCACGTTCAGCCTGACTCTCATCTAGGCTAGGCAATACCGAGGGAGTTGGGTCAAAGTCCATGGCTTCACCCATCTGTGCTCTGCGCAGCGCAGCGAAGGCGTCCACATCGACGGACCTTGGCGGAGGCATCGACGAAGCGTCCCAGACTTTGGCGTTGGGAGCGTTGGTTGTGGAAGCAGGAGTTCCATCTGCGAAGAGCTGCGAAAAGCCTGGCGCTTGAGTGAAGCCCTTTGCTTTGCCGCCAGCCACTTTCTTGTTCTCGAAGATGTCGAGGCTCTCTCCTCGCAACTCCTCTTGCTGCGTGTCCTCGAAGAAAGCGCCGAGTGCCGAGTTGGCCGACTCGTCGCGCGCCAACGGTCGAGGGCGAGTACTTGGGTTGAACTGACTAGGAGCCTGGCTCTGTGATTGGCTTTGAGTCTGAGTCTGATCCCAGAAGTCCTTGCCAAGTGGCTGTGATGGGGCCAGAACCGACTTGGCTGCCGGACGAGGCGGGATCGTCGGCTCGAAGAAGCGGCTGAGGTCGCCAGCCTGTGAAGGAATATCGTCTGTGCGGAAGGACTCGTCCTCCTCCAGACCAGTCGGGGGAGGGAAGACGAGGGAATCGCGACGAGCAGGAACTGCTGTACCGGTTGGGATGGCATGCGGAAGAGCTGGAGAGGAGGTGTTGAAGCGTGAGAGCGGCATACTCTGGTCGATCGACTGACTGGAAATATCGCCAAGAGGCACTCGAGGTCGACCTTGGCTTTGAGACATCTCCTCTCCGTGGGTGTTGGTGAGGCTGTGCCTGAAGGGACCTGGTTGCAGAGAGTTCTCCTCACCATCTTCGTCGCCGTCATCGTCGTCCAAAGCGCTTCGCCTTCCTCGACGCGCTGGAGCGCGAGGAGCGGGCAGCTCATCTTCGTCGTCGTCCATGACAGCTCGACTGGGCAGCAGGCTCTGGCCAAGGCTATGAGACATACGTGATTGGGACCCGCCCTGACTCTGCTGGCTGGCTGGCGGTGCATTCTCCTTTTCGCTATCGTGTTCCTCTTCGGCGTCCTCGATCGTGTCCATGACGCCGTTTCGCTGCACGTCCTGATTCTCATCGCCCTCGTCGGCGCTGCCCATGTCGATGACATCATCAGCATCGTCAGCAGCCTCGTTCTCACTGGCGCTACCCATGTCGACATCGCTGCCAATCACAGATTCAGCGTCTCGAGCGCTAGGCATGATGTAGTCCGGATCGTCTTCGTCCTCGTCGGCTTCTTGATTTTGACCCTGGTCCGCCGTAGCGGCAACATTCGCGAGCAAAGTCTTGACATCTGGAGCCGCAGATCTGGTCTGTGTGCCTGATCTGATGGCTACATCCTTGCCCTCCTTCTGCGAGCGAGCCTTGACGCTTTGAGACAGCATCTTACGCATCAGCGTGGCGTTGAGTTGATCGCGCGTCATTTTGACCGGGCCAGCGCGTTGGCTGGCATGTTGGGCGTGATGGTCACCGTTTTGGATCTGTGCAGATGCTGACGATGGTTGAGTAGCTGACAGCTTGCCTGCTGCTTGGTCCGCAGCGACAAAGAGACTCTTGCCTGCCTTTCGCAACTGTGTGTCAGTGATGACGAATTCGTCCTGATCCTCATTGCTCGTGGCAGCATTTGGCGAGCCATCAACGCCAGTACCGACATAGGTCTTAGAACCTGTTAGCGTTTTGTTGGGACGAATTCCGAGCTCGCGGTATAATATGTCTGCCGGTCGCTTCTTGCCAGGAGTGATGGGCAAGCCATGCTTCTTGGCCAGAAGAGTGCCGGGTTCGTCCAAGATCAAGTCGTCATCGTCGTCGTCAACGGCTTTCATCACTGTGACAGAACCGTCGGCAAGCTTGGGTCCTGCTTGCGAGGTTGTTTGCTGCGGTTGCAATTGGCGAGACTTTTCGAGCAAGCGCAACTTCATGTCTCGGAGTTGCTGCTGCTTGCGTGCTGCTTCGTCCTTGGCCTCTTTGTCAGCACGACCCTTGTGGACAAGCGAAGCAAGATCCGGCAGCTCTGCGTCGTCGTTATCCATGTCATCGGGCATGTCGAGCTTTGTGGCGAGACCGGCGGTGCGAGAAGCAGCGGCAGCGATGTTGCTGTGGGTGGGCAAGGAGCCGACCGAGCTGGTGAATTGGTCAAGACCAAGCTTGCGTTCCTGCTGTCTGTTCATGGGAACGACGGGGCTACTTTGATAGTTCGGGTGCGGGCTAGAATGCTCGGGGATAGGATCGGAAGACTCGATGGGATCCGATGCATGCTGACTCTTGGACTGACCAGAAGGGATCTGGGACGAGGGTTGAGCCGAAGAAGAGTGTGCGCGATCGTCGGTGGTAGTGCTGTCTGCACCCTGACCTCTATTGGTGCGACGAATCTCGCCGGTTTGAATCTTTGATAAGAGCTCGTTGAGACCGATGGTCTTCTTCTGATGGCCCGAGCTGAGTCGTGGACGATTTTCGCGGGCGAGACGGGCAGTCTGACGGTGCATGGTTTCGAGCTCCTTCTTGGTGAGAGGCTTGACTTTAGGCTGAAGCTTTTCCTTTGTTGAAGCAGCTCGCTTGGAAGCGACTTTGGCGTTGGCACGTTCGAAGTCGTCCTCAAGATCGCTAAGGATATCACGCTCGACTGGAGCAGATTGCTGTTTCTTTGTGGCAGCTTTGCTGCCGGCCTTGGCAGACTTGGCTCGTTTGGTCTTGGCCGCCGGTAAGGCATGCGATTGGTCGTCGTCGTCGCTGTCCTGGATATCGAGAGATGGCGAGCGTGATGGTATCCTGCCGGGGCTTCCACCGCCAAAGAAGGCATCGAGGAGGTCATCTGGTTGGTCGATGTCTTGTGGATTCCTGTCTCCATGAGCCATTCTGGCCTTTGCAGCAAGAGCTTCCATCTTTTCCCGTCGTGACAAGGCAGTGTTGTGATTGGATGGTCTGGCTGGAGCGTCATTGTCGTCCGCTTGGGCTGCCGACGATCCAGAGCTGAGAAGCTTGAAAGTGCGAGTCTTGCGAGTCTGAAGCGGTCCATTTTGATCTTCAGACGCATCACTCTCGTCGCGGCCGTCGGAAGAAGAAAATTTGGAGCGAGATATCTGGCTGGCCTTGCCACGCATGGCGGAGATCTTGTTTCCACGACGATGTGTGATCGTTATACTTGCTTCGTTGTCGTACGTGTCCATGTCGGCATCTGATTGCGCGGTCGCCTGCTGCAAAGAAGAGGCTGTTTGTGAGCTGGTTGGTGGGGCAGAGGACAAGGAGCCGGTAAAGGGGTCCGAGTGCGCGTCGCGTGCGGCCTGGGCACGGATGCGCGCGATGATTGCATCGTCGTCCTGAGTGTCAGTGGTGAGCTTGGCGTGAGTGTTGTCAGCATCGCTTTCCGAGTCGGAATCAAAGATAGCTTTTGCCATGCCAAACTGGAATCGTTTTGTGCTACGATGTACAGCTGGCGAGTTGCTGGACTCATCTTGGGCATCTTGCTCGTCGTCACTCTGGTGAGATGGGCAGGAATCGAGACGTCGAAATAGAGAAGAGCCAGGCTTGACAGCAGAGTTGGAAGCAGGCGCCGTTGTTGCAGGCGAGACCTCGGTGGTGACTGTAACGTTGTTGGCATCTTGCTCGGGGGCATTGGCGCAGTTTCTACCGTAAGAACGCATCGGAGAATCGAAGAGGTTCTCGGAGGGAGAGGGAGGTTGAGAGGACGAGGATGGATCTGTATCCTGCTGCTCGACTGTTTTGCGAGAGTACGTGACTTTGACTCTGGCACCTGGAGCTGGAGCTGGCTCGATGGAGGGGTTGGAGGAAGCCACGACCGAGGTGAGAGGGGAAGAGGAGCTAAAAGGATGCTGTTCGAGCTGCATTGTGTGAAGAACGGCTTTCTAGAGGCTCAAGCTACGTTGGTAGCTCTCTCGGATCATGTGAGATACGATAGGCAAGAAACAGCCAAGGATCGAGAGCTGGTTAGCGAATGTGATTGTGAGCAGCTGCTTTGAGCGATCCTAAAGAACAGAACGTGATGGAGCTCTTGACGGATAACAGCGCAGGAGCAGCTGGAGGAGGCTGATCGTGACAGTGACGAGTCAGTGGCGCTCGCTGTGATAGTGGCAGTAGCTGTGATAGATGAGTGTGACAGGTGACAGTGTGACAGGGACAGAGTAGAAGAAGCGGTCTGAGAAACGGCTGAGCAGTGAGCGCCAAAAGTGGAGATTGTGACAGTGACAGAGCAGAGCGCGAATCTGCGGACCCTTTTTCTGGCAGTCTGCTGATCCTTAACGCGTCGCGCGGTGCTGCATTAGCCATCACGCTTTCCCATTTTTGCTTCTTTCTGCACTGTTAAAGCGATTGGAACATGAGTGTGTTAGACCTACTCATTCGTCGTTCCAAGCTCAATTTGGACCTCAACTCGTAGATTTCAAATAGCGCGTCTCTGATTGGCGGCTGTAGTTGAAGGTGGGCGCGAGGCTCATCTCTTATCAACTGTCGGCATCAAGCTCGTTCGGCTAGCTGAATCCCGCCCACACTTTATTTTCGCTCTTCGGCAAGTTTCGAGCAGGGATCGTCATACCGGGCAACCAAGCCATGAACAACCTTTCGCTCCGGCAGCATTCATGCCAAAGTGGGCCAACGTCACATCACACGACCCGAAAGAGACGAGCAACGGGCGGTCAACTCGCCGAGTGATTGCAAGTGCAAGTGATGTGTGATTCGCTCCGAGTGCAAATGGAGCAGCTTGCATGCCGACGATGGTGCAAGATTGGTCGCGGATGAGCCGGCCAACAAACGTGGGGACTGACAAGACGTCAAATGCAGCGTACATCATTGGCTCTCTGATGCCTTTCAGTGAGCAAGCAGCTGAGGGTCCATTTGTACAGCGATTCGGTGCAGGCACTCCACTCAACGCTTGCAGCAGCAGTAGCAGCGTTAGCGTTCCTTTTGGTTAGGAATTTTTTTAGAGCTCACTCGGTCGGGCCATTTCCGTATTTCAACTCAGCCTCTGACTTTTTCCAGAAGGAAGCGGATGGCAACCGACACCTCCGCTAGTGCTATAAAGATAGCCAGCTACCTTCCGCTTTGCATCTCACTTCTCCCATCCCAACTCTCTTTCGTCGAACACGTTCAAGATGGCTTGCTCAACCTCCAAAGGCGCCTGCGCCAACTGCGCATGCGGCGCTGCCTCCTCCTCCTCCAAGAACACTGGCGCATCCGTCAAGCTCCCCAGCAAGAACAAGTCGGAATCCACCCCGCTCCTCTGGTCTACCACCCCTGCCGATGCCGCCTCTGGCAACTACCAGGCCACCACTCAGGATGTCAACGGAGGTGCCTCGTCCTCGGCCTCCACTCTCAGCGCCACCCACGAGTGCCCCTCCACCGCTGCTCAGCAGCACGATCCCACCTTTGTCTGCTGCCGCGACGTCGTCTCTTCCGACGAGCGCACTCTCATCGATCCTGACTTTGCCCGCGACTGCATCGTCGGTCTTTCCGACGGCCTCACCGTCCCCTTCGCCCTCACCGCCGGTCTCTCCTCCACCGGCTCCACCAAGCTCGTCGTGCTCGCCGGCCTCGCAGAGCTCGTCTCCGGCGCGATCTCAATGGGGATCGGCGGCTTCCTCTCCGCCCAGGCCGAGCTTAGCCACTTTGCGTTCAACCACAAGTCGACTCAGCAGCGCGTAGCCAGGTCATGCGGCACGGAAGTCCAGCGTCAGGTCCACGATATCCTCAAGGGCTACGGGATTGCTCCCGAGACCAGCGCGCAGATCGCTGCTGAGCTGACGGCGAAGGAGGAAGCACGTCGCGAGGCACAGCAGCGCGCGGCGGTTCAGAAACAGCGCGCGGCGGCAGGCTCGCGTAGGAAGATCTTCGGCTGCATCCCCGTCCCCGGCGCATCCGCCTCGCCAGCCATCGCGCCCAAGCGCGTCCCCGGCGACGAAGAGTCGCAGTCGCTCATGAGCGAGGGTGAAGACCTGGAACAGGCAGGTCTCACGCCATTCCTCCTCAAGCTCGGCGAGGGGCTCGAGCCTGTCAGCACTTCGAGGCTATACATCTCAGCACTCACCATCGGCCTCAGCTACTTTATCGGTGGCATCATCCCACTCCTGCCCTACATGTTTGTGGAGCAGGCAAGCAGGGCACTGCTGCTGTCGGTTATCATCACAGGTGTGATCTTGCTCGTGTTTGGTGTCGTCAAGCAGAGGGTGACCGGCGGTGAGGGTGGATTTAAGGGTTACGCTTACGGTGCGGTCTCGACGCTCGCGGTGGGCGGTGTGGCCGCAGGCGCTTCGTGGTTGCTCGTCGGTCTCCTCGAGGGTGGTAGTGAGGCTGGCAACATTTAAACACCGTCCATACTTTAGATCAACGTCCCACATTCGCTTTAGTCTAGTTGTCCCGGTAATGCAGTCTCCTTGTCACGCTTAAATTCAGTCGCAAAAGCGCTTTGGTTCTATGCAGTAAATGAGTCTACATGGTGTGTCCTTCTCCACCAGCATCCTTGTATCCTTTCGCAATGCCCTCTCTGCCTTCTTCGAGCACACTCGGTTCGTCCAGGCCTAATCTCTGCTCGAGGCCTTTCCATCCCCGGTTGTTGAGGTGCTGGATCGAAGCTGTTTCGAGCACCGTCGTGAGCTCGCCGGTTGTTGGGTTGCGAACGACTACAGCGTCTGCAGTTTGCCCTGAAGCGTCGGAATGGAGCTGTAGCGCTTGCTCTTGCGCACTCGCCGCGGCGGGGAGTTGAGCGGGCGTGGCGTTGCTGTTGTTTTGGTTGAATTTGCGTCGGTGTACGTACGTCCCGCTGATTAAGGAAAAGTGCGGCCGGTCATCGTCGCTGGCGCTTTCATCCCCACCCTGATGCTCCTCCTCGGGATTGTTGACTGCGAGCTTGTCCATCTCGCTCAGCAGATCGGCATTGCCGTCCTTGAACTCTTGCGGAACGAGCTTTTCGAGATCGAGCACATACTTTCCGCTCCAATCTACGCCTTCTTCGCCTCTCTCCATCCTCTCTGCCGCCTTGACCGCGAGCTCCATCTCGAACGGCGTCACGATCGGGCGCAAAAACTCCTTACTGTCCACCAGCGTGTTTTCTGGACACGCGACTAGCACAAACACATCGATCTCCTGGAAGTTGGCGAGCTTCGCCGGGTTCAACTTGCCCACAGAGATGGTGTACACTTTGCGCCCGCTTTTCTTGGAAGTCAACAGGTTGCGAAGGTAGTTGAGCAGAGGCAGGTACGAGTGGACGCCGAGCGTGCCGACGAGAAGACCGATCACGGAGGCATCGCGTGCTTTGAGTACTGAGGCATAGCGCTTCATCAAGAGGCGGTTGGTCGAGCCGGTCTCGACTCGGGACGAGGAGGTGAGAGGATTGTAGGAAATGATGGGAGTAGAAGGACCCAGCGTTAGGATGAGGTTGGTTAAGGAGAGAGATTCGGGCCCGAGGTAGAGATATGCACATTGCGAGTAGGTGATGCCGGCAGGGAGATTGACGGTGCGGCAGGATCCGAGCGGCTGAGATGCGCGGTCTGAGGCGATGTCGGTTGGCGCAGTAGTTGAAGCAGGGTTCGATGATGGCGTCGTCGAGGTAGCCATGGCACAGGACAAAGACTGGCCCGTGGAGGAGCAAGATCCATTGCCACAACATGACTGCGGTGTTGCACAGCCGCAGGTGCCGTTAGATCCGCCGCAGCATGTGCTTTGCGTTGATGGCTCATCAACAGCTGTACTCTTTCCATCGACCAGCTTGTCGTCGTAATTTCTGCTGAAGTCGACATGTGTCCTGACGAGTGGCAGCTCCACTCCGTTCTCCTTGAGCGCTTGCTTTGTGGCTTCAAACACCTCGTCTACCACATGATCCCACGACATATCATACGTCAACACCAACGCCTTGATCTCTTCCTCATCCTCACCCCTGCTAGCCTTGCTAATGTTCTCCTTTGCCTGTTGCGCCAGACTCTTGGCCGCAGCGTCTACATCCTGCATGGGCTGCTTTGTGAATACGTAGATGACCGGAAGTCTTGCAGTCGCCGATAAACATGCATGTCCGTAGTGCACTACCAAGTCCGCATCGACGTGCTTTGCTGCAACTTCGTCTACGCAGCATCCACCATAGCTTGTGTCTGCGAGAATATAGAAATCAGGTAAGGCGGAGGAAGAGGGTGAGGAGTCGTTCGCGTAGAGCTGTCGTACTTCCCTCTTGAGCGCCCAGTATACGGGGACTGAATCGCAGAGAGCTTCGTCGGGGAATTGCAGCGCTACTCTGCGGAAACGTCCAGAGTGGATCTTGGCGGCAGTGGAGAGGACGTCGTAGACATAGTAGATGGAGCGGCCAGATGAGGAAGCAGTGGCGGACTGAGCGAGAGGATCGAGCTCGAGTGGTGCTGTGAGGACAGCCTCGTCGGTTGTGCTGAAGACTGCCATGGTTGAGGAGTGGTAGCGCTGCTCCAGATGGTAGTGGGGTGAAGGAGGAGGAGAAGCAAGGTCGGACCCTGGCTCGTTCCCTAAATTTTTCTTCCAGGAACTGGCATCAAGCACAGGTCACGAATTCATTGCAGCTGAATTTCGTGTCCAGCATCACCAAAGTTCGTCGCAATCAATTTTTGCCCATCGCCAGAAACCTCGGAAATCGGAATGCAGCCGAGTGTGGAGGAATGGCTCGAGAAATGCGCAGCCGAACGAAACATGACACATTCACTGCATGTCGTACAGTCCCTTCTCGTCTTCGCAAACCATTACCTATCACCATCCCACGGTGATCAATCGCCCTTGGCCTGCTGTAGTGACCTCCTGCGACTCGCTGCTGCTACCGCTTTGCATTTCATCAACCAAATATATGCTGGTCTAAAGCGGTGCAACTCGGGCACGAGGCCACACGGGCCAAGTTCAGATCCAGCTGATCCATCAGCACCATGGCGAGCCAACGGCACACTCCAGGTCCTGGACAGGGCATCACATCGACAGCTAAAGGAGGAAATAACGCTGCCCTATCAATAGCTGAGCACTCTCGAGCAGCCGGCATCGGTGCCGAGACCATTGACGACTTCTTAGATCGACAACCTCGTTCTGTCCTCATCCGCCTGTACGAGAAGCCAGCATCATGTCTCGCCATCTTCCGGCTGCTTCCCATGATGGCCCGGCAGCTCATCATGCACATGCTTTTTCTCGACGTGCCTCTAGCTGCAGATGACTTTTTGGCGTGGATCAAAAAGGAAGCGCGTAAGGACTTTGACGCGGCGGTCGACAAGCTTTCGCGGCTATCAATCGTGCAGCTCAAGATGACGGGCGGCAAGCAAATCTTGCTGCTCAATGCGGTGTACACAGAAGGAATGCGGAGAGCGCTGATAGGCGGCGGTAAGCACAGGTCGTTTGGTGTACCATGCGATACGGAGGATAAGAACGCAGTTGATGTAGCATTCTTGGACCAGTACGCAAGGACAAAGTGGGAAACCATCCTGCACTACATGGTAGGCAGCGAGAACTCGAGTACACCTCGTGAACCCGTGTTGTATCTGCTGCGGAGGAGCAACTTGATGCAGCCACGCTCAAGCTCGAGCTCGAGCGGTGGACTCAACATCACCAGCCGAGGGTTCCAATTCTTGCTTGAAGACGTCAACACGCAACTGTGGGACTTGCTGCTGCAGTACCTGGACATGGCGGAGGAGAGGAACATGGACTTGGTCGAAGT
Source organism: Ustilago crameri (assembly GCA_024271935.1). Lineage (NCBI taxonomy): Eukaryota > Fungi > Basidiomycota > Ustilaginomycetes > Ustilaginales > Ustilaginaceae > Ustilago > Ustilago crameri. The sequence goes on from JANBMJ010000009.1 coordinate 656,512, forward strand.
CCTGGCGTTTTTGTTCATGTTGGGAAGCTTGGAGCTGGGCCGAGACTACTCAACAGAGGATTTGCCCGAGACGCAACTGCACATGCTCGAGGACTTCCGCGACTACGGACTGGTCTACCAACGCAAAGCCAGCAGTCGGCGCTTCTACCCAACGCGTCTTGCCACCACACTCACATCGTCCGCTGCCATCCCCCTCCTATCCAGCAACGGCACAGAGCAGGAAGAGCGAGGCTACATCATCTTAGAGACCAACTACCGCCTCTACGCATACACATCCAATCCGCTGCGAGTCGCCGTGCTTTCGTTGTTCGTCACCATCAAGGCGCGATTCCCCAACCTCGTGGTCGGCTCGATCACACGAGACTCTGTCAAGTCAGCCCTGGCCAACGGCGTTACAGCCGAGCAGATCATTGCGTATCTCACACACCACGCGCATGTTCAGATGCATCGCAACGACCCGCTGTTGCCCGTCACCGTGTCGGATCAGATCAGGTTGTGGGAGAGGGAGAAGAATCGAGTGCAGCAGAACTTGGGCTCGCTCTTCACCGATTTCACCAGTCAGTTCAACTTTGAAGAGGTCAGGAACTATGCCAAGCAGCTGGGCGTGTTGGTGTGGGAGGACGGGGCGAAGAGGCGCTTCTTCGTCGACGAAGCGGGGAATGAGCCGGTCAGGGACTACATCCGGCGTAGGAGGGCATAGATGCATACAACTTCAATACAGATGTTTCAAGCATTGCTGAGTGTGTCTGGCTCTACAGTATGTGATCGCCTTGGGGATGAATCAGGGATGAAGCAGTCAGAGGCATTCGATCCTCGAGTTGGTGGCTGAACCCTTATTTGCGCAAGTAACAAGTGGTGTTCAGTGACGAACGCGCCTAGGCAACCAACACTTTGACAGGGCTGCGAATTTGTGGAGGACACTTCTTCTCGACGCTGGTTTACAACATTCATTCCCACCGCCATCACATATCTTCACCTCAGCCTGCCTTATCCGGCAGCCCATACACGACTCCATCATGGAGCTCCACAAGAGATCGCGGCGGCCATCGTCTTCCGATGATGGGCCTCGCGAACCCACTCCCGCCTCCGCACCGGTGGACTCGAAATCCAAGCAGACTGACACCTCGCCCGTCGACCTTCGCTCTCTCTTCATCTTGCTCCTCGCCTTCCGCATGCTCAACGCGCTGCTCACACGCACATTCTTCCAGCCAGACGAGCACTACCAGACTACCGAGATCGCGCACCGTCTCGTCTTTGGCTATGGCTACAAGAGCTGGGAATGGTGGCCGTCCACTGCGACACACTCCTCTTCCTCGGACCCGTCGTACCTCTCCGCGTCGTTGCACAACCTCTTGAACGGGCCGGTGCGGTCGATCCTCCATCCACTCCTGTTCGTTCCGGGATACTTGCTCCTCAAGCTCACCGGCCTCGACAATACTTACTTGCTGATTCTCTTTCCTCGCCTGCAGCAAGCGCTCTTCGCGGCAATCGGAGATCTGTACACGTTCCGCCTCGCACGGCGCATCGGCGGAACGCAAGTCGCATGGCTCACAACGCTCGTGGGCCTGTCCAACTTCTACACGCTGTTCACCGCAACGAGGACGTTCAGCAACTGCACCGAGGCCGCCATCACAGCAGCTGCGCTGTTCTACTGGCCGTTCGTGCCGTTCTTCTCGTACCGCTTCGACGTGCATACGTTCGCGAGCGAGAAGGAGAGGAAGCAAATGATCGGGCTCCAGGCGCCGGGGTGCGAATGGAAGCAAATGGCACCAAAACAGACAGTGAAAGCGGAGGGACAGAGTCAGTACGATCGAGAGTTCGATGTCAAGCAAGTGTCAAGGACGATTTACGATAGGTCGCTTAGGAAGAGCTTGTGGCTCGCAGCAGCTGCGTGTCTGCTGCGCCCAACGAACGGTGTGCTCTGGGTCTACCTCGTTACAGAATTGCTGGTCAGGCAGATCAGGGCTCTGAAGTCCAACCAAAGCACAAAGGGCGGGAAAGAAGGGGGTGCAGAGGAGGGGTCGCTCGTTCCCACGCTCGAGCTCGTTGGCGAAGCGGGGAGTCTCCTCCGCATTGTCGCCAAGGTCGGATTTTCAGCAATCGGCCTCGCGTTGGCTGTTGACACGGTGTACGACTTGTTCGCCAACCAGCACGACCAGAACCGCATCCTGCCCGCGCTGAGCCTCGTCTCGTTCCTGCACAAGAACGTCGTCGCCAACCTGAGCATCTTCTACGGCGCCAACCCCTGGCATTTCTACCTCACCCAGGGTGTGCCCGTGCTGTGTACAATTTGGCTTCCCGCGACGGTGTTCGGGCTGATCGAGGCTTTCTCAGACAACACCGCAGGGATGGGGACGATGGCAAGACGGTCGTTGGCGAGGCTCATTTGCGTGACGGTGGGCGTGTACTCGCTTTTGGGGCATAAGGAGTTCAGGTTTTTACAGCCGTTGCTGCCGCCGCTCAGCGTGTTGGCTGCATGCGGGCTCGCGAGCTCGTACGCCGGAAAAACGCCTAGCAATGCTGCGGAGGGGGAACGGGGAGTGATGAGGAGTATCTGGCATGCGCTCAACATGCTGCCGGTGTGGCTGCGGCTGATTGTGCTGACGTTCAGCCCGATTGCTGCGATGTACGTCAACACGATCCACTCGATCGCACAGGAGCAAGTGCCGTACGAACTCGGCCGCCTCTACCGCTCGCAGCAACTCCACCCTCCTGCCGAGCAAGAATTCACTACCGGTCTGGGGCGGATCCACAATCTCGGCTTCCTCATGCCATGCCACTCGACGCCTTGGGCTACGCACATGCACGACAAGCAGCTGGTTGAGCGCAGCTGGTTCATCCACTGCCCGCCACCCCCCGCCCGCAGCCAAATGACGCCAGCGCAGCAAGAGGTGGAGTACTGGGACCAGAGCGACTTTTTCTACCACGATCCCATCAAGTACCTCGTCGACCGCCTGCCGTATAATGTCGATGCGAGCTTTCCGCCGCCGCCGCCGCCGCCGCCGACGGCCGGGTGGGCGGACGAGGGGGAGGTGAGTCCGTGGGATAAGGGATGGAGGCATAGTTGGCCGAGCCATTTGGTGGTGTTCGAGAGCTTGTTGAAGGAAAACACGAGAAGGCCGGGGCATACAAGGACACTCAGGAATCTGCTGAGCTTGAAGGGGTACAGGGAGGTGAAGCGGTGGTGGAACACGCCGAAACATGAGGATAGCAGGAGAGATGGGGATATCGTTCTTCTGGAGTATAAGGGGCCAAAGGATCTCAAGTATTAGTCACATGTTTGAAAACGCAACGAAGCTTGATTGGCAAGTTTCAGATCTGGATTGAGTATTGGAAGCGAAAGCATGATGCGTGGTGTGTGCAGAGCAAGACTTGGTAGGATCTGAGCTTGAGAAGAGCATGGCGAGCATACGAACAGCAAGACAGGGTCTGATTCCGCACATAGCACCTCCACTTGCCTTTCTCCGCTGCCCAACGTTAATTTTGTGACCTTAATTTTCCACAGAGAACAAGTGTGACGCGGCTGTCAACTTTTGGACCTCTGTCAAACCTAGCCCTCGTCCTTCCCGCCTCTTCTACTCACACAAACACACTCATCGACGCACTCGAAGGATGACAGCACTACCGTATGTCAGCATCCAACCGAACCTGCCAGAGGTGTTCACGGACGTCTCTTCATCCACCATCCCAGCGGAGAAAGTATGGCTCTCGTACTACTCTTCCAACTCCCCCTCAGGGTCGGTGCATCTTAAGCTCCCTCTCGAAGCAACGAAAGATGACGGCACCGATACTGACGCTCAGGGCGGTGTGAGGATTGGCCAAGTTGAATCGTCGGGCGGCTCTTTGAATGGCCTCCAAGTGAAGCGGGTTCCTGGCCGGTACTTGGACCTCGACCTCGTCTCTCACTCCACGGACGATGCGGCGAAGCAGGAATCTCGGTCGGCACGCACACTCCAACCGAGCATCTACCTCGACACACCACTCCGCATCAAGTTCGCCACCAAGCAAGTCACCCGCTTCCTCCCCACCCGTTCTACGTCGAAGGTGAACGACAACTACACCAACTACCCTACCATTGACGCGTTCGACCTCTCGCTCGGCACTGCAGACGATGAGCTCGACCTCTTCGTCGCTGGCGGCGCCGAAGGCGCTCTGTACACCGGCCGGCTCGAATCCCCCTTCGACTCCGACTCTGCGCGCGAGGCCGCCCTCTCTACACTCTCGGACGAAGAACTGCAGGTGCTCAACGGCGAGAAGGCGGATCCGGACGAGACGAAGTGGGAGATCGAAGCGCGCGTTCGCATGCACGTCAACAGCGCCAAGGCGAAAGTCGGCAAGAAGACCGCACTGAAAGGCCACGTGGGCGATGTGCGGTTTGTCAAGTTCTTCCCCTCGAACCGCGTGGTGCTGTCGACGTCGTCGGATCTGAGTGTGCGCATTTGGGACCCGTTTACGGGCGATAACCCGCGCACGCTCGAGGGCCACAAGCGCGCAGTCCTCGCAGCGGGGATCGTCGGCAGGGGTCGAACGGTGCTCACGGGGGGAGCGGACGGGACGGTAAGACTGTGGGATGTGGCGGCGCCCAAGCAGGTAAAGCTGTTCGGGAGTGACCGCTACTCGGCGGTCAACTGCATCGCGTTGGAGGCGGGGGAGGAGAACACGTTCGTGATTGGGCTCGCGAGCGGCGCGTGGCAGATGATGGATCTGAGGAGTGGTAAGGCGGAAATGCTGGCAGCAAAGTATGTGTTTCCGCCGGGGGAGGCGCCGCAGGCCGCGGATGCGTGGACGCAGGCGAACACGGGCGGCGTCACAGCGATCGATGTTAGGGGGAACACGGTGGTCACCGGTACAGCGAATGGTATTGCGAGCATGTGGGATACACGTGCGCTGTCCTCGGCAGCCGAAGGGGCGACGGCGAGCAATGGTGCGCCCGCTGGGTTGCTCACAGGGTGGAGGAGGAACAACGCCGAGATTAACTCGCTTCGGCTCGTTCCCTCTGCGAACAACGAGATGGAGGTGCTCGTGGCGACGCAGGACGGGCTGCCGTACCGAGCGAGATTGAGAGCAAACGAGGGCGAGGCAGAGGGGTGGCAGGGATGGGCGCCAAACGTGGTGGAGGAGTATGCCGGGTGGGACTGCGATCAGACCAGCTGGATCGGGACAGATGCCAAGGGCAGGACGGTCATTGCAGGTGCTGAAGGGTCTGTTAGGCGATACTAGTCTCACTTCACGCGAAAAAATCGTTCATTCAAGATTTGATTCGGGTAGAAACAGTGTTGGATTCAAGAGACGAGTAACGACAGTAGTACGATGTTGAAGAGAACGACAACTGGACGAATCAGGACTGCTTGGACCAGAACGAGCTGAAAGGGAGTGAGAGGCCGAAACCGAATCCCTTCGATGGCGAAATGTTTACCTGCGCTACCTCGTCCGGTACCTCCTCTTTAACCTCGACTTCTTCTACCTCCACCTTCTCCACTATTTCGGCATGCTGCTTCTCCCCCCTGCTGACCTCTCTGGGCTCGCTTGGCACCTGAATCTCCTCCACTTTCCCGAACGTCACCCTCTTCGTCTGTGCGACGATCGCGTGTGCCGAATCGACGATGGTTGCTCTGGAGAGTTTCGAGTTCTTCCGCATGAGTGAGCTCGTGTTCGACGTTGCCGATGACGCCCTTGGGCGACGGAGGGAGGATTTGCGGGGGATCACCGGTGTGACTGGGACCGCCGGCCTTGACGCGTTCGTGGAGAACGACAGCGAGCGCGTGGTTCTCCCTACCAGCACACTCGACGGTGACGCAGGACTCAACAGCGAAGTCTGAGAGACGCTTGGTCGGCGGTGATAGTTGCGAGTCGCAGCTGGTGCCGAGCTTGGCGGATACGGCGACCGAGCCAAGCGCGGGAGCACCTGCGGGGTGATCGGAGTTGGAGGTGCAGGGAATGGAGTGACAGTGAGGCTGTTGTCGCGAAGCAGGTCGGCCGAGATGCGAGGGGTCTTGCTGTAGTCCGTAGCCAGTGTTGCGACTTGCTGCCTCTTGAGTTCTGCGCCGCGTCCAACAAGGGTCAGAGAGATCTTTCGGAGCAACGAAGGCCTCCTTCCGCCGGGAGATGCTTCATCGCGCTTCTGCTGCGGAAGCTGGCCGTACCCGTTCGGAAGGATCCTGTGCGAAGCTGGAAATTGGATCGTGGACTGCTGACGGGACTGCACATCCTCTTGCGTGTCGGCCGTTGGATCGCGCAATGCCTTGGACTGGTTTTCTCCTCGTATCTGCTGGTCAGAGTTTACCTCTCTCTTTTGCCCGTCTTGAGAGTCCCGAACTTTAACCTCGCTCTTGAGCATCTCCTGTGCGGATGCATTCCCCTCCTTCTTCCCAGTGGAAGTCAAAGGAGCGGCTACGACAGTGAGATCGGACTGAGCCGAGACGAACGAGGCGACCGAGTTGATACTCTCGTTATCCGCCTGCTTCTTTGCAGACGCATTAATCCGCGCAATCTGCGGCACTGGGTCCAGCTTGAAGCTACTCGCAGCATCCACCTTAAACCCCTCTGCTGAATAGATGTTGCGGGATCGGCGGTGTGCCTTGAGATACTCTGCAGGAGATTTGCGGACCGACCTGAGGCTCGGAGATGCAATCGGTGGACTTTCAGGTGGTCCAAAGTCTTCGAGTGTGTCACTACAATGCTTTGGCCGAGGAGGTCTTTGCGGCCGCGGCGGTCTCGACGGAGGTACAGATTTGGCTTCCTCTAGCTTCGGAACAGGTGCATCAGGAAGCTTGAGCCCCGCTGAAAGTGGTGCGGTCTCCGAATTCCAGAATGGGCTAAACGAGTCTTCTCCCGTCAGCTGTTCAAACAAGGGCCCTCCACCGGGCATAGTGAAACGGCAAGCGTCGTCGTTGTCCACGTCAACATTCGGGCTGCTGTCGAGCGCTGCATGGTCGGAGGGTGCCATGGCTGGCAAGTTGGGTGCTCGATGGCAAGGCTGGAACAGCAAGCTATTTTCCGGAATACCGAGCCTTGCAGCACCGTCCGAGCCGGATTTTGCGACTAGCAATGCGTTCTGAGCATATAACTCTGCCAAAGTCAAGTCGAGCACAGCATCTGTGCCACTCTGGGGAGAGGTACCTGGTGTGTTGAGCTCGGTTGAGGCTGTTGAAGGCGAAATCGACTCGGAATGTAAGCTTCCATAACGACAATTGCTGTCCCTCGACGGCGACGACCCCCTCCCGTAATCGATCAGAGGACTATCCGGAAACGCGTCGCCATCGTGACAGAGATCGTCCATGTCGGCGATGGACTGTGTGTCGGCTAGGATGCCCTCGTACAACATCGAAAGCGGACTCCAGGGTTCCTGACTGTCGATGAAAGGGTCAGGGTAAAGCGGGGCTTGGTTGAAATCTTTGTGCACCTCTCGACGTAGGAAGTTGCAGTTGATCGACAGAGGAGGCACAGAGTGGTGTTCGGTATTGCGGGAGAACGAGAGTACATCGAGTTGCTTGATTTTTGCGGCTTTCGATGAGCTTGCGGAGCTCGAGCGAGGACTATCCGTGGCGATAGGGGGCAGAAGCGGACCTCGGGGACAGTATGATTTGACGAGGCTGAAGTCGGGAGGGAAGGAAGGCATGCTGTCAGGTACCGCCTCAGAGCTCACACCGCATGGTCTCGCAGGGACAGCAGGATTTGGGGGAGACAGTTACAAAACTCAGGCGGGGGCGGTTTCGATGCTCGATGTGTATTTGTAGTAAAGCGGGCAGTCGATCGTGTCACTGTCCGTGCCATTGTGCGTTCCGTTCCTGCTTGCCCGCAGCATGTCAGTGTGGAGCTGTGAAGGGTCGCCCTCAATGTCCGAGCCAGGGGTCGGGACTCATCAGCTTCATATCTGTGGACTTCTTCGTACCTCGGCTTCTGGTTCAAGAGGCGAAGGGATAAGACAACGATGGCAAGCCAATAAAGGTGAACGGGCCGAGCACTGCCCCAGCTCAAACCCCTCTGGCAACAAGCACACAAGCGTCCTCGAAAGTGACTCTTTGCGGAACCGCTTATAACGGGCCTCATTCACCGAAAGCATCCGATCTCTAGCGATATGGTGAAGCAAGGGGCACGGGCGTCCGTTTGCACTCAGCCAACATCTAAGCGTCCTTTCTGTGCACTGCAGTCCTTGCGCGCCCGGCACGTCCCAAGTTGGTGACCATGTGAAGCGGGAGGTCCGAGCACTCGAGCCCGAACCAATGCAATTCCACACACTTCACATCCGCTTCGATCCTATCTCAGCGTCACATCCCGGGTGAGGACGAATCGGCTATCGGGGTATGTACTTGCCTTTGGCTACATGCTAGTTCTCTGGGATGCGGAAAACGGTGATCTCCTGCTGTTTGAAGTACCGCCTGTTCTCCTCATCGATCAAGACCAAATTGAGGTAGTACCTCGTGCTGAACTTCTTGTTGACATCTCTGAATGTCGGTGTCAGTTCGAATCCTCCCAGGAAGAGTCGGATGGGAATGGATTCGCCACGCACTGGCGCGCCGTCCATGATTTCGAACTTGGTGATGGTCTCGGACTCGTTGTACTGGTTTGGAGCAGCACCCGTGGTTTCGCGCCGGATGATGGAGAGTTCCATGTGTTTGATCTTGATGCGCACTAGCAGGAAGTAGATTTTCCCAACAATGACGTCTTTGAGGTGGTATCTGTGGAAAGTGAAAGGTACACAAGATGGGTAAGTTAGCTTGTCGAAACAGAGGTTGGTGGCGAACAAGGAGAAGAAAGGGCACTCACTTTGACTTGTTGTACTCGAACTCGATGTGAAGACAGTCTTCGATGCCGACCTCCATCTTGATGGCATTGTTCGAATCTGGTGGCATGCGGTACGAGTGGACCCAAATGTCGCGCTCCTTTACCACATCCGTGAGTCTCCTGGATATCGTCACTCGGATGTAGTATCTGTGTGCCATCAATGCATCACAAAAGTCAGTATCCGCTTAGATTCATCACCTTTGGTGGCAAATCAGTCGAGCTTACCTCAACTTGACGTTGATGCCGTTATAGCTCTCGTACTGCTTCTCGACGTTCTTGAACTCGAAATCAAAGTTTTGTGCCGCCCGCATCTCTCCTGGTGAAGCAAGCTCTTGGACGAGCGAGAGGAACTCGTAGTGGTTGCCGCGGTCGTAGAACATCTCTGTAGCACAAGACCATGGACATGAATGTGTGAGCGAGCCTTCTCTGCGAGTTTTTTGGAGCGACAAAGTCGTTAGGATGGATGAACCTACCTATGCTTCCAACGAACTCGATCTTGATGCCCTCGTGGATGAGCTTCTTACCATCTCGCACCCGCACCGATACCTGTATTTGTAATGCAAGATCGTGAAGAGAGGACATTAGCCATGCTGTAGATGTTGGCATCGGACCATACCGCATGGGTTTACTCACCGAGCCCTTGACGCTCTCTCCGTCAAAGTAGATGGGGCACTTCTCCTTGCCTGCCTTGTCCATCTTGATTTCGACCTGTTTCCTCGCATCCTCGCCTTCGAGACGAACGTCGACGTCGACTGGTGATGAGAACGAGAAGAACGACGCCATATTTGCTGCTGTGCCGCTATCGGCTGTTTGGCTTCCTTTGCTTCAGATGCGGGCTGACGGTCACGACCACGACCTTGACCCTTGTGCCACGACTTGCGTTTTGACGGCCTTTCCTGATGCTCTTGGACGCAGGTGACAATGTCGTAGGCTCGTTTGACTGTCGTTCGAGCTGGATGTCAGCCGTTGATACTGCGGAATGATGACGAGAATTGGGTCGGTGTGGTCGAAAGAAGTGATGTGCAGATGATGGCAGTCAGGGTATCCGAGTGGAGGGCAGAGTGTGTTGTTCTGTGCAGACCACCGCGCCTGTGCACTGCTGCCATGCCACCGAGTGCCGAGCTACGCGTGCAGGGGCCAAAACTTGGAATCGGGCGCGTTTCTCTATTTTGCCCGATGTAAGTTAGTATAGCGGTACTTTCGGCTTCCTATGAGTTGCAACATGAAACCATTGACTATAAAGACATGTCTCAAGTGAAAACAGCTGGTGATAACACTGATGGAGCCTCGCAGAGCATTTTAGCAGCCATGCCATACTCATTTGGCAGATGCGAGCACTCAATGCGATGGAAACCTCCGACTTGGTCTGCAGAGACGAGGTCAAGTTCGAGTAGGAGCGGTTACAGCTCACGTCCGCAAGATCGTACGAGCCGTATAGCATGCTGCTTCAACAGCGAGGGATAGTGATGAAAGTGCCGGTACAATTACAATAAGGATGTGTGACAGGCCATGGAGGTAGCAACGTTGAAGGCGCCTTGTATAGGGCTTGCTCAGAACTCCATGGCGCAAGTGTCGATGCGTGAACTCGGACATGAGCATTACTTGCCGATCTCGTGCTCAGCGAGCAGCATATTCGGGATGCCGCTGCGGATCTGATAGATATGCTGGCAGTTTGGGCAGATCATCTGGCCCTCAACAACATGGATCTGCAAGTACGTGCCATCGCCAAGACCAAGGTGAAAGCGATTAGTCAGCGTCTCCGTCTCTTCCTTCTTCAATCCCTTTGGCGGCCAACATTGTACAGCTACCTGGCCTTGATGGCACTTACCTCGAGCAGAACGTGATGCAACAACCTGATCAACGCCTCGTCCTCCAGTGGCTTACTCGGATCCGGACCTTGGTCTGGCAGCGACGTATCCCCCAAGCTTCTTGCGGTCTTGACCAATGCTGGCCAGTCGAGCTTCGGCAGGAATCCCTTGATAAACGTCTCGTTTGATTCGGCCTCGATGAGTTCCAGTTGGACGTCCTTGAGGATGAGTGGGAAATTGTTCGACGTCGTCTGACACGCCTTGGCGTGGCACGCCAACAAGTTATGTGTGAGAAGACGCATCTTGAATTTGTTCCTCGCTCGGCGTTGATCGCAGTGCTCAGTCAGCAATGCTCAAGTAGGTTAGGGTTGCGCTAGTTGTTGGTCGATACCTTGTCAAGGAGCGAATGGACGAGGTGGAGCAAGATGCGGAAAGGGTCCTTCCCAAAAACTTCCAGAATGCATCACGTGAGCATTCCACGTATGGCTTGTATGCACTTTGCCGCACACTACATCTCCGCCACACTACGCAGTTCAGCTTCCTTCTTTACCACCTCTCCCCCTCACCACTTTGCGACCGCTTTGCGCCACAGGTACGTCTCTAACCCTCTTCTCTACTCCACACACGGTATGCTACGGACTCCCCTGCTAACTCCTTGTCTCTCGTTTTCCCCTCACTACAATGCCGGATTCACAGCTCACCCCTCGCCCTCCCACCCTCCCGTGCAATTACGATCAACTCTCGGCGTATCTCGACCAACTAGACTCAGCAGAAAGAGAAGCATACCTACAATCTATTATGATCGTCAGCGCCCCAACAATGATGGGTCCGAACGCGCGGCCTGACCTACTTCTCGAAGAATATCTTGCCCACGTCTCTAGGATCGAAGGGACCAGCCGACTACATGAGCCTGATCACAATCTCTCGGCGCACTCTAGCTCCTTCAAAAGGGACGATATGCCTATGGCTCCTCGGTTCTTATCCGTGCAGCATCAATCCCGCTATCAACATCCTTGCCGAGGCGCAGAATCGCCTATCGAATACCTCGCACCCCTTAGCCGATCTCTTTGCTCGCCTCACTCATTTCACAATCAGAGCACAAGTTCCCGTCCAATTCCCTCCGTTTGGGCATCATCCGTCGCCATCAAGAGTTGAGGAGGCCATCGAAATGGCTCTTTCGGCATCTTCTGACGACGAGGTACAAGAACATGTGCTTACTGGGCGTCAAGTTCCGCGCACCCCCAGCCAACAAGAGTCGAAGAAAGTGGACTGGGCTCTCCGATGTGAGGGCCATGTCACACCTGATCGCCCTCCTAAGGCCGCTTTCCTCAATATCCAAGTCAAGAACCGTGCTGACTTCCGCCCAGATGTCCTCCGCTCCGTCCTCATTGATAACGCCAATCACCATTTCGGCTTCCGTTTCCTTAGCCAGCACCAGCACCATGGGGCTCAACGCCTCCACCTCAGCGAATTGATCTCCCGTCTTACATTCGACGAGGGATTCCGACATGCAGGAACCAAGGAAGCACGATATGTTCTCTCGGTTGTCTCTCAGACCTGGAGATACATGGTTCTATCTGGGCATTCGTACGGAATCATCACCTCGGACTCGTGTGCGCTCATCCTCAAGAATGTCTATGCCGAACCTTCAGCAGGACTGGACGCCGAGTTCATCATCTGCGATGTAGGATCATTCGAACTTCTCTCGGCTGAAGGAACAACGTATACTCCGTCGCTAGCCGAGATCATTACTATCGTAGGCATTCTCAGCCTGGAAACCGGTCTCCAACCTCAAGAGGAGACCATCCGATTAGCAAAAGAGCTTCTAGCGCTGGCAGGCGATTCATACAAGCTCCCGCGGGGTCACATCTTGGATATTCCTTCCAGATCCATGATCCTTCGCAGCGATGTACCTAGGGATGAAGCATTCCCGGAGAATTTCGAAGCTCTCAATGCACTCGCTGCAGAGGTTATGGGCCCAGCGCCACCCGGGTTTTATCACGTATATACGCCCCTTGAGCGTCTGGAACACTTCAAATACGCCATGTCCTTGGCCTCCAAGAGCGGATACGATGATTATTTAGAGGCAATGTCGGAGTTGACTCCCCGGTTCGCCATCATGGCCAGTGCAGCGGACTTTGTTCAGATCCAACCTAATGACAGCCTCCCACCCTCCCCTGATTCCCCCGAACCATATACCCCTCACAAACGATTCCAAAAGACACTCGTCATCACTTAGTCGCACTCTCTCTTGACTATATCCTTGTTAAGCCTCATTAAGACATCATTGGCGTGGACTGTGCGATTCATGTGTGCATTACACCTGACGGCGGGCTGATAGGAACTGAATGTGAACTGCTCAAGCTTCCAACCCGTTCAGCTTGCCGAAGTGTCCGCATGTCGACGCCTTCATATCCCAGCCCCACCCGCACAAACACAGGAGCAGGCTCCTCAAGCGCTGTGTCTCATTCAGCACGCTCGGCTGCTTGCTAAGCGGAGATAATTCGGAAGACTCACCGCAAAGCCCGACTTGGATCTATAGGCCAACCCTCGGCCTTGCTCGGTGTGGTCGGCGGGTTTGGTGATACGCTTTGCATGTCTCATTACTCTTATCTCAGTCGTGATTGGACCATCAAGTGGTGTGTGACGGGAAGTGAGCCTTGATCGAGACAATGCAGATGAAGTCGTCAGGGGGTCACGCATTTGTCAGCTATGCTGCGTGGTCCACCGGACAAAACGAGATCTCATGAGACCTTGTCTCTACACCCACATCAAATCGTTGGGGATATAAAGCTGAGCTGTGTTTCTTGCTGGACTGAAATTTTCGTCCCCACACACACCCTCTCCCCTCTCCTGCCCTCGTAGACCATGTTGTTCGGACTATTCGCATTCCTATCCCTGTTGGCGTCCGCCTCGGCCTTTGACATCACGTTTCCCGGACCTTCGGATTACTGGGTAGCCTGCGGTTGGAACAACATGACTTGGAAGTCTTCCGCCACCGATCCCCAGCTCGTGACGATCATGCTGACCAACTCGAACAAAACGCTCCTTAACGACGATTACGAAGTTGGCAATGCGCTCCAAGGCGACAATAACGCTGCTATGATCTACGTCCCCTGCCTCCCCGCCGCCGGCGACTACTCGCTCATGTTGGTCAACGCTAGCCACTACAACCACGACAGTAAGTCCATCTCAGCGTGCAGAGCTTAGAGTTTGAACGGAAAACTGACGTCTTGATTTCGCGTGTGTGGAACAGAGAAAGATGTGCTGTACACGTCTCCGCCGTTCAGCATCAAGCCGAAGGGTACTGCTCCGGATCCAGAGTCGCATCAGAGCAGTATTCCGAGCGAAATTCAGCCCTATCTTGAGACACCCGGGATTGTTTTGCCGTCCAGCAAGAAGGGTGATGTGACAAACACGACGGCCAACGGCAATGGCACCGAACAAGCTCTCCCCAAGCTCGACGGCGCTGCGTCCAACTTTGGCAGCTTCAATCCCACACCTCACCCGAACAGCGCCGTGGGCAGCCACATGGTCCACGATGTCTTGTTCATCGTGGTCATCGCCGCGTTCACTGCGCTTGTGGTTACTACTTAGGCTGTCACGATGGTGATTGACGACGTCTCTTGAATCGATTCGACTCTTATATGGCATGATAATTCTGGTCATTCCCTGAACGTATGTTTGTCCGCTTGTTCTCCCTATTCTGCAACGCCCTTATCGTATGCGCAATGTGGACACAGTCTGCTGCTTGTTAGTTCGACCATATGTGTGATTTCGTAGACTGATGGTGATGACTTGAGTTTTGAGTGACTGGAAATTGACTGACGCACGACTAGATGTCGAATGCTCTGGTTCTGGCCGCGTTGTAATCTTGACTCAACGCTCTGCGTGCAATTTGCTGTCAGCGACCTGTCGATGTCGTTAAGAGTCTCCGCCCATTTGTGTCGCAGTGTTTCCGCACTTGCCGCGGTCACCGGTTAAGCTTCCAGACCTGCGGAGCCTTGTTCGCATCTTCCTCCGCACTTGGCAACTCAAAGTTTGGTCAATCCGACCGAGCACCCACCTTCGCAAACTTGGCAGCCATCCTCGTCCCTTTGTGGCCTCTATGTACCGGAACGTACTCGAACTCAGGACGCGGGTGACGTTTGCTTAGTACTTCATCGAGCTGTCGGATCAGGTCGAGGTTCTTGACGCGTTGCCCTTACTATCGCACCAGCCGTTATTTCTCCAGATCTCGATCCAGTCGTTGGCGATACTGATGCAGTACTCGCTGTTGGTGTTGATCTCGAGCGGACTACCGTCGTTGGGGCAGAGGCGAATGGCGCGGATGACCGAGACGAGATGCGCTCGATCGCTCGTTTGATGCGGGCCTTTCAGGGGTCCACACCTGTTGAGATGGTTGAGAGAAGGGTCGTCGAAATAGACGCCCCAGCCACCACGTGCGTCGGGGGTCCCATTGCCGGGGCAGCGGCCGTTGCAGTAGACGGTGTATCGCATGTCACGGATTTGATCGCAGAGAACGAGCTACCGCGTGGAAGAGGGTTGGAAAGAGACTCATCATATATAGCGAGGATACGCATGCCATTTGCTCCTAGGAAGAACCGAGGTCGGGGCCTGTGCATCAAAGCAAGATGAACAAAGGGACCATGCTTAAGCCCTCTGGAGTAAATCAAAGATTAGGGTTTTCATAAGTCGTGACAAAGGGCACTCTAGACCTCGCTCACCACTCTTCTGAGCGTCGTCAATCCACTCAATTGGGGCTTCACACGACATGGGTAGTGAATTCGTTCATGTGTGCCTCCTGCATTCGACATCCGCGCTGTCCTCTCGCACACAAGGCCAACGCATCATTCACCAAGGTTGATTTGCGCCTCGCTTTGCCAAAGCATCAGCAATTTCGTTCCCCCTGACCCCCGAATGGCCCTTCACATAGTACAACCTTGTTGGCTTGTGTCTTAAACTCATCGCCACATCTAGTTCCTCGATCAGGTCGCGGTTCTGCACTGGCAACCCTTTGCAATTCATCCAGCCGTTGAGTCGATAGACCCCGATGCGCTCGATGGCACTGATGCTGCACTGGCTATCGGTGAGGATTTCGAGCTCGTGTTCGTCGTTGGGCGTGAGATGGATCGCCTCGATGATCCAAGTGAGTTCAGCGCCAAGGTTTGTTTGTATGTCGCCAGCGACCCGGCCATAATGGTATTGAACGAGGCAAGGGTTTTCGAAGTAGACGCCCCAGCCGGCTCAGGCAAAGTATGTGCCGTTGCCGAGGCAACAGCCGTCACAGTATACGACGTGAGTGCCGGTGCGGTGATAGTACATTGTGGCTCTCGTGTGAGGCCGGGTGATGGGATAAGGAAGAACAAAGCGGACAAGATGGTTGCTACATGTGTTTGTGTCCTATGCTGAGCCTCGTCAAGGCGTGCGAAATGGGCAAGGCTCGTGCATGCGTGCGTGTAGGTATGTACAGGAGGCTGCATGTGCCCACCTTGTTCATTGCTGAACATGTCTACTGTCTCATGCCCTTAGACGGTTCCTTCTCACTCAGCTTCTTCCTCCTCGAGCCTCATGAAGGTATCATCGGCGTCACGCTTCCAATGCCTGCCTCTCCTCCTGAGACAGCACCCAATCCTTCTCGTCCAACCCCGCCAGCTCCTCTTCCACCCACGTATGCCTCTCCGTCGCCTCTGACCTCCTCCCCAAATCCTTGGAATCCACCTCTGGCAGACTCGCGCCGTACTTTGCCATTCTATCCACGACCTCGTTCCCCTCCACCCCTGCGTGTCCCTTTACATACTCGAGCTTCGGCCTGGGCTTCCTTCCCTCTAACGCTTGGTCCAGCTGGAGGATTAGGTCTTTGTTCTGGACGGATTGGCCAGTGGCTGTTTTCCAGCCGTTGCGCTTCCAGCCGGGGAGCCATTTGGAGACGGCGTTCATCGAGTACTGCGAGTCCGAAAAGATGACGAGCTCAGCGCCGTTGTCGGGTGCAAGCTGGATCGCGCGGATGAGCGCCATGAGCTCGGCGCGGTTGTTGGTCTGTACGGGGCCAGGGAGGCGGCGCGATTCGGAGAGGCGCGTGTGGGTGGGAGAGGGGAAGTAGACCCCCCAGCCTGCACGCGCGGAGGACTTGCCGTTGGAGATGGAAGAGCCGTCGCAGTAGACGATGATTTTGTCGGATGGCCCTCCAACAGAGGGAAACACTGGGTCGGTGTGCGTTCGCTTTGAGGGTCCTGCTTTTATCGATGTTGAGCTGCGCTTTCCTAGAATGGAGGTAACCGAGGGTTCTGTTGAGCTGAAAGGCTGTCGGGAAACGGTAGACCTCAGCGCTGGAGGAAGCTCTGAGCTCGAGGAGGAAGGCTGGGCGTACCCGGTTGACCGAACAAACTCTTGCGCTTGCGCTCTCGTGGGAAACTTCTTGTAGACGGCGCCTGGAAACCCTTTGATGGCCGCCTCGCACTCGGCCCAAGTGTTGAAGACGCCCGTCTGCCGCCCCTTCTGCACAGCATAGTGGCTTCCTTTGCTTGCTTTCGGCATGTCTGCAAACTCGTAGTCGAACTGAGGCGGGATAAACTGGTGTGCAAAATCGTAGTCGCTCTTCAGGAATGGGACATCTATATGACTGTACGAGGCAAAGTCTGCTCGTGTTCTTGGAGGATTCCTTGGTGAAATGAAGAGCGGCGAACTAAGCGCACAAGAAGCGGTCCGAGCACAGCGCGTTGTTGGCGTCCAGAGATGAAGCGTTCCTGCGCGTCTGAACAAGGGCGCAGCGTAAGCGCAGATCATGCAGCCATACTCGACCTCGCGCCAGTCCAGTCGGGCAAAAATATGTGCAGCTTTGTTCGCGAGGAGCCGTCCGAGTCGTCGATGTGTGCGGATAGCCAGGTAGTAGACGTCGGATCGGAGCAGGAAGAGCCAACGGTCAGGGTCCAACGCCAAAAATATGCGGATGTCGGGAAACTTTTTCGAGCGGCAAATGCAAAGTGGAGGAAAGTGCTGAGATCTTCGCATCTGATGCATATCCTTCGCTCCTTGATCTGTATCATCGTCGCTTGTCAATCAAGGCAAGATGAGTGTCGCCCCAACGCTATTCGCACCAGCTGCACCGTCTGACAAGTCTCTGGTCAACCTCCTCGTTGCTGGCGAGGTAAAAGTCAAGTAAGTCTCCTCTTGCCTCCCACGTCATCAACCTTATTCCTATCTGACCTTCTCAGTAACCCTTTACTTTGCCTTTGCACTCATTCTGCAGAGTCTCATCCGGCCCCTCCAAAGACGGCAAGAACATCCTCGATGGTTCGGCAGAAACTTGCTGGACCTCTGACAATCTCCCTCCCAACAGCGATCCGTCCTCAGCACGCTACGACCTCTCGTTCAAATTCCCGCACCCTCTCGCACTCAACGAGCTGCACAGTCTGTCGCTCACATTCGCGGGTGGATTCAGCCCGATGAGCTTCAGCATTGCTGCGTCGGAACAGGACGGCAAGACATGGTTCAGCGTCGCCCAGGGGCTTTTCCCGAACGATACTAATGCCAAGCAGTACTTCGATGTTAGTGGGTTGGTCAAGGATCAAGAGAGGCAAGCGGCGTGGGTGCGGCTAGAAATGCACGGCAGCACCGACGATTATGGCCGCGTCACCATCTACCAAGCTGAGATCTTTGCCGTGCAATCTTCATGAAGCGGCGGATGAGACATATGAAATCCAGTATACCCACACACGTCAAAAAGTCAGCCATACCTTAGACCACGATCAATATAATTTCAGCTCTAGAGGTAATCTACAACGTTGATTAGAAGAAGCGCCAAATGCTATCGGTGGACTTGCTCGCCTTGAACCTGCCGTACGCCCTGCACATTGGGCTGAGGATGAACAGGCCCAACACCCAAGTCAACCAGAACGCCGCCGAGGGCCCAGTCCCCATCGTCCTCTCCCACGGATTCGGCGGTTTGTCCGGCAGTTCATGCTCGAAGAAGTACCTCGCCGGGACCGCCAGTACCGCGTACAAATACATATGAGCGACATAAAAGAACAGGGCCGACCCACCATAATTCATCAATCCTGGAATCTTGGTCACCACCGTGGGGGGTAGGGCGGTGAACAGAGCGAGGAGGGCGAAGTTGACCGCCATTGTGAGTGCGAAGAACGCCGGGCTGGGCGGGTACTTTGTGATGTAAAAAAAGCTCTTGAACGACACCAAGTACTGGTTCTTGCCAGGGTGGGCGAGTTGTTCGGGCATGCGGAGACAGCCTTCGGAGAGGTTGCCGAAATGTAGCAGACGAGTAGCAACGAAAACGGCCGCGAGCAAGACGGCCACGCCGAGGTTGCCCGCGATTACGGCTTTGGGCGTCCAGCGTTTGTGCAGCATGATGCGGGCGTAGAGCATGCCAAAGATGCAGAACGAGATCCAGCCGAGCGGAGGAAAGCCCGACATGACCCATTTGTTCTGCACGGGGTAGAACCAGAAGTCGAACCACGTCCCGAAGCGAGAGAGGGGCACCGACGGGGTCTAACCGCCCGGAGGAGGCTGAGGCGCCAAAGCCAGCATCTCAATAGAGGTTGACAGGGCGAAGGGGTGAGAAGAGGTAGTGTCGCATCGTCCGTGAGTTGGATGGAGCCAGACATTCCAGAAGATTGTGAGGTAAGTGAGGATAGCAAGGACCAAGTTGTGCAGCCAGAACGAGAGAGTCTCGGAGCGAGGTGAAGCCTCTTGTTGCGCGTCTCGTTCCTGCCCCTCGTTGTCGAGAAGCGGACTACGCTCGTCTCTGTCCTTGGCCGCCAAGATTTTATCCAGGCCCTTTGCAAGCGATTTCTCCGTCTCGTTGACCAGCAAGCAGAGCAGCCCGGTAAGCAGATAGTCGACCGCGAGCCCGATGAGCACAATGTTGATAATGAGCACGTGCCTGCCCCTCATCATGGTCTGTCCCATGAACTCGCTCACCGCGGTCAAAGCCACCGTACGGATCAAGAAGTGCTTTGCCAACCTTGCCTTACTCCACCCCAGTCTCGCCCTCGAGCGGTGGAAGTAGACCGCGCCCATACCCAAAAGGAAGAAGAAGCCAGGAGCGCAGATGTGGGTAAGCGTGCGACTATACCAAGCCGCGTCGAAGTTCCACTGCGTAAAAACGGTGCCGGCCGACTCGGTCTGTTTCGGTGTTCCGTGAAGCCAGGCGCCCATGAAAAGTGCGGCATGGTCCAAAGACATCAACGGCAGGATGAGCCCTCGCAGCAGATTTGGCGCGACAACGCGTGAGCTGGTAGGAGTCGGCTTGGGTGCCGAGAGCGGATCGGCGGCTGCTGGGACGGAGCCATAGTTGTGAGCGCGGACACCTCCGCCGAGCTTCTTTTGGGTGGGTGTCGACGGAGACGGGTCGGCGCTGAAGTTGGTGTCCTGCACCGCCGGTTGCTGCGAGGACGACATCTTGGCGCGACGGTAATGGTCATGAAGAAGAAGGAAGGGTTCAAGCGGGTGGGGAGGAAGGTCTCCAATGCATTCTCGAGAGCTGCGCAAGCGACTGTCGCTTGAAACTGTGAATCAGCGGCTCTCACTCATCCGTCCGGAGCTTAGCTTTTCCTCCACAACCATGCGGGATCTTCTGATTGTCAGTCCAAGTCCACGGCGTTGGCATGTTTCAGTTCCCGCTTATTTCTAGCGGAAGGTCCCCAATTTTGGTCGGGCGTTGTGCAGATCGGCCAACACAAGTTACCGAACATCCAAAAGCGCGGCCTTAGTCAGGTATTGCAAACCGTCACTCCGCCGCGCAAAAGGTCGATCCATAGCCGAGCCGGAATCCAGCTGTGCTTTCCAATTCAACACTGCTGTGAGAATGCCCGCAAGTCTCAACAGTGAAAGCCGCACAAGTTGTAGTAAGTCACAATCGTGTGTTCCCGTCGCTCGAGTTGCACAGACTGTTGCGCCCTTTGGCGATGATGTTGTTACATGAGATTAATGGATAGGTGCAAAAGGAAGCAAGCGGCGTCTATTCTCCAGTCGAGGACCACATAGCCGGCCAATTGACTGGCAGTCGAGGCACCTGCGCGGATTGATCTTCGGGAAGCGAGGCAAAGAATTCGTCGTGCTCCTGTACCGTTTGCTCGTATTCGCGCAGACTCTGTACTGCATAGATGTGCAGCGTCTCGTCGTACACCTCAGCGCTGTCCCCATTCATGCCGCTAAGCCCCAGCCCAAAGTGGTCAGCAGGCAGCTCAGGCACAGGCGGCACTCCGCCGCTCTCGCCTTCCAGCATGCTTGCAACAAGCTCGGATGCTGGTCCTGGCAGCATCGACGCACGGCGCGAGAAGGCCTTGGACACACGAGGCGATTGAGGCGCCTTTCCGGGCGTTGGTGGGTGATGCGTGTGCGTCGACTGCAAGTCAAAGACCGTGTCCTTGGCAATGCCAGCATCATGAGTAGGTGATAGGCTACCGGCGTTGACCCCGGTTGCTCCTGTCGATACAGCGAGAGTCTGGGAAGCCAAGTTCTGCTGCTGTTGCGGCGCCGGTTGCTGCTTGATGTCAAACTCAAATTTCCCACCTGGCTTGGAGGTCCTTCCACCCAGTACACCGCCTGCGAGCGTCGAGGCATCCGACATTTCTGAGCTGGCCGACTCAAAAGAGTTACGAGGAGTGGTTCTAGAGCTGCCGATGGTCTTGGCGTCATCGTCCATCTCGGCCGACCCATCCTTACCAGTAATAGCTGATGTCGAGACCCGTCCGGCGTCCTGTTTGAGGTCTTTCGACGAGTTGCCTCGGAACGCCTTGAGCCAGTTCTTTGTCTTGGATTGGCCCGACTTTTTGGCCTCTGCCTTTGCTGATGGACTAGTCGCTGGATTCGCTGCAGTCATGGTCTTGATCTTTTCTGCTTTAGGACGTGCTTCCAGGCTTCCCTCCGAGCTGGCGGCAGTACCTTCTGTCGAAGTCCGCTTGATGGTACTGACGAACGTGGATGTCCCCGATTGACGCGACTTGCTGTCCTCTGACTTGTTGTCGTCCGAGCTTGAGTCGATCTCAGGCGAAAGCGAGTCGTGGCGTTTGCGCAGCGCTTCGAGACGCTGATTGAAGAGGCGGACCACGCGGATTGCGGTCCGTCCGGTCGGATCATCTCTCGGCGGTGGAAAGTCGCGGATGCGCGCAAGTCGGAAGACAAGCAGGTGAAGATAATACGCGCGGATGGTGAAAGACCAAGAAAGGAAGAGCTTGTGGAAGACACTGGGCTTGAGCAAGATTTGTTCGCAGAAGTAGACGCGGTTCTCGGTCGTCGCAGTGAGTACGCCAAAGTTGGCATAGCAGAATGCGATCGTACGCATGAGTGCGAGCGCGTGGTCGGCGTGTTCCAACAGCATGCTGATAGTGGTGATGATGAATGAGATGTCGACCAAGCCCTCATTGATCAGATCATTCGAGTCCATGTGGCTGATAACGCCGTCAAGCCAGTCGAGCAGACAGAAGACGCCTTGTACGTCGTAGAGCGAGGTGCGCTTGATCAACGCCTTGATGTGTAAACCAAGCATGGGCGCAAAGATCATGTTGGTGCCTGCCGGTGCTCGCACGATGTCGACTACGATCGCTGTACAGCGCCTGTTGGCTGCTTCCAGGATGCGCGGTTTGCCTGCAGTGCTTCCCGAAAGCACATTGGCCGTCTCGCCGGCAGGATTGAAGTTCTTCTGCGACGATAGCGTCGTGACGGACAGGATGACTCGGTGTACCAGAGCGAGACACTTTTGGTGGACGCAGGTGGCAAGATGAGCGTAACCGGGACCGCCAAAGAAGTACTTTGAAGCGCTCTCAAGTGACTTGGAGCTTGCGAACAAGCTTGCAAGCTGGCGGTGGTAGCTGCGACAGAAGCTGAAGAACAGCTCGGAATCGTCCGACTGCCATCGACGAAGCCAATTGCCCGACATCTCGACTTCGACTTCAGGCTGGCAGACCAAGAAGCGGTCATCATCGGCAGCTGGGTCGGGTCCACTCCCAGCGCCTGCGATAGACTCGCTATCCAACATCTTGAGGTAGTCGCGCGAATCCTTGTAGCAAAGCTGGCGCAGAGTGGGTGGGAAGCGATTGACAAACTTGTTGAAATCCGTCGGCCTCTTCGTCTGCCAGTCAAATTCACGAGCTACACGCTCCAGCGCGAAGCGGTTGACTGGCAGTGCACGTAGAAGTTTACTTGCAACTCCGTCCACTCGGAAGAAAGCAACTGCCAGCAATCGACCCGAGAAGATGAGGGTGTTCTGGTAGACGCCCTTCTTGTTGAGCTCTCCAATAGCGTAGGACAAAATGTGGCCAAACACGGACGAGAAGCGAGCTTCGTCCTCAGGATCCGTGCTTAGGATGGTTGCCGAGAAGTTGCGGCTCTCGATGATGCAAGCGATACTTTCGAGAATAGCGCCTCGATCCGCTGAGGTCTGAACGTGCTGGAGCTCCAGAAGAAGCGAATTGATCCAATCAAAGAAGAGAGCACGTCTCGCTTTGCCCTTGACGTAAGCTCCGGAACCGATCACATCGACTGTAGCCGTCTCGGCCTCCAGCGCCAGGAAGGGCAGAAGTATGGCACGCAGCAGGTTGCCACGATCGGCAGGCGCGCTTACGGCCCTGTCACGGAAACGTCTCAGGGCGTTCTCAACTTCCTGCCATGCACTAGTCGGAAGCATGTGACCATCGATCGACTCCTCCTCTAGACCATCACCGCTGGAGATACTGGACGCTCTACCGGAGAATCGGTTTTCGTTTCGAGTCGGCGCGCGAGAGTCCGACAGATCGGTGCTGGCTTCTGAAAAGCGGCTCTGCTGTGCAGGAGAGAAGGCAGCGAGAGCATCCTGACTGCGTCCCCATCTAGATCCATCTTGTCCTTCGTCTTGCGCTTGAATGGTGCGTTCGCCGTTGATGGCTGGTGAATACGTGGCAGTTTGCTTTGTTGTACTCGCTTCCGCAGATGCCGTATGTGGTGACGTCGAGGTTGCAGCCGCTGCACCGGCAATCAACGCCGCCCCTTCCTGCGAACCAGGCTCCCTTTCAAGCTTGTGCGGCGGTGAGCATATTGTCTTGAGCGAAGTTTCGCGCGGCAGACCAGGTCGGTCAGGGTCGTCCGAGTCAATTGGCGACAACGCTCGAGTCAAGGACTGTGTACCGATGCGCGATGGGGATAGGATGTACGACTCAAGTTCAGGTTTCGGCTTCCTAGGGTCGTCTCCGGGCGGACCCATTTGTGCAAGGTTCTTCTCGGCGGGCTGTGCTTGTGGTGTCTGAGAAGGGCCGCCCGCTGACTTTGGTACTCTTCCACTAGTTGAAGCAGAAGCATCAGACTGCTGGGTTTGCGGCTGAGATGTGCGGGGAGTGACAGCTTCCTGTTGGCGCACGGGCTTTGCTTGGCCATCAACACTCTCATCCTCATCGTCGCCGAGGGCAAGGTACGATCGCGCGAGAGTTCCACCCCGACCTGCGTCCTGGCCATCCATGGCTTCCCTGTTATTGCTTTGTAGGACAAAAGAGTCAGCTCCTGCTTGCATGGACGGCTTGCTCGCTGATGTAGGGACATGTTTGCCATTAGATTGGCTGACTGTGCTTTGGGTTGCTGCTTTGCTGTCAACGCGACTGTATAGGTCCCGCATTTTCGACTCGGCTGTTTCACCATTACGTGCAGCGTTGACGAAGGCTGGCCTAGGAGGCGTTGAATGAGATCCACCGGCTTGAGAGCTGTCGTCGTCAAAGAAGAAGCCCGAGCTTGGCAAGTCAAGGTCGAGCGTGGGGGCAGCCTTCTGAGCAGGCAGTGGTGCTGGCTTTGCCGCTGGTAGATCGGAACTCGATGTCGGGGATCCTTTGACAGCGTCGCGTTCCAACATCGATCGTTTATAGGACTCGGCAAGAGTAAGCGGCGGTGCACTGATGCTGCGATCATCGTCTCGGTCAACGCTTTGGGCGGTCTGCTGCGATCCGGATCCTCCACGCTTTTCGTCGACTTTAACTGCAGATGGCTGTACATCACGCGAAGACGGTCTTATGTTCGAAGTAGTTCGACCTGGTACCGTGACGGTAGTTGGGCGCGCGGCGACGGTAGTGATAAAGCTGGGAGGCACGCCGTCTGCAGGTGCTCCTGAAGGTTGAGAATCGGATGTAGCTCGTGTGGTCTGGAGGTTGTCAGAAGCACTCCGTGTCTTGGACGTGGGTAGGATACGCTGCGAAGATAGACGTTGCATAGCAGCCTGCCGCATCATCTCTGCAGAAGAAACAGGCGCATCTGAGGTTGGTCGCGGGGGCCCTGTTCCATTTGAGGCCGCATTTGATCCTAGCACACCGTAGGAGGAGGATCGTTGCAGGATCTGGCCTGGCCCGTTAGCCGCAGCAGAGTTGTGAAAGTGAGACTGCGAACGATTCAGCCCCGAGCCATCGCTCACCGACTGAGATCCTACAGGCAGCTTGTCGTCTTCTGAAGCAGCAAGCCGCCGCCTCTGAGACGCATTTGCAATAGAGAGCTTTTGACGTGCGCCAGTGGCACCGATGGGTATCAAGAAGTTGCGTGATGAGCTCGAGCTAGAAGCTGATCCTATGGACCCAGTACTGCTGCTGGCGGACAAGCGGCTTGGAGGATTCGACCGTGTATGCTGACTTTGTGAGTCCCAGCTGGGAATGGACGGAAAGGAGCCAGATTCGTTCGGGCCGCGCTCAGAGCTGCGTGCATTCGGAAACTGAAGGCCATCGCTTGGCCTGACCCTGGACGAGGATGAAGAAGCTGAGGCGGTTTTGGAGAGTTTTAGGCGTTCGCTGAGCGATTTCGTTGGGCCATTTGGAGAGCCGATACCGAGTGAAGCTGGAACGTAGGACCTCGGTGTGGAGCTCAAGAGCGATGATGCAGAGGAAGATGGAGTGATTTGACCAGCATCGCTGATGCGTCCTACTTTGGACTGTGCCCCGCTGACATTGGACGAAGAGGCGTAAGGCACTGGATTGCGGTCCATGTTTCAGTGATGAGCCCGACAGACCCGCCGCAAGAGTTGCGGTCGTGGCTGAAGGGAATGATGAGACGCTGAGGTGCCGTGATGCTTTTCAGATCGG
Source organism: Ustilago crameri (assembly GCA_024271935.1). NCBI lineage: Eukaryota > Fungi > Basidiomycota > Ustilaginomycetes > Ustilaginales > Ustilaginaceae > Ustilago > Ustilago crameri. Next base: position 682,145 of record JANBMJ010000009.1, read on the forward strand.
CACACGCCGAAGCGCTGCAGCAAGTTGGCTGAGAGAGATATTCGGAGCAGAGCTTCAAGCCAACATCTGACGCGCGAAGATGGTGTAGGCCGGTTGGTGTAGTCGTCGTGCTAAAGTGAGCTGGCTTAGCAAGATGATGAAGTGTTGGTGCAAGAATAAAGCCTTGATGGATCAGAGTGATGGTGAAAGATCGTTGTCGAAAGCGCTGACTCGGAGATATCGAGATCGATGTGGGCTGTTCGCTCGATACGTCGGCGAATCCGATTCCAGTGTCAGAATGAGGCGGTAGATCCGATCAGAGCTCCTTACGAGATGAATGCCAGCTGATCTTGATGTAGAGGATTATAATAAAAGGCAGCAACAGCGGCACCAGCGTTTGTGTGGTTTTCGATTAGCTCCAAGAAGTATGTGAAGCAGTGTTGAGCCGTTCTAGCCGAGATCGCAGCAAGAGAGAAACCGATTTCAACGCCGAAGAGAAGCCGAAGAGCGCCAGGGATGATGAGAAAGCTCTTGCAACAGGTTGGCAGTGGCGATGTGATGACGATCGTAGCGCAGACGATGCCAAGTGGGTGGGAGCGAAAGGTGCGAGGAGAAAGGAAGGGACGTTGAAAGGAAAGGGCCAAGTTGACGTTGCCGAGCGAGAGAACTTGTGAGTTGGATTTCGTTGACTGCCGAGCAGAAGGCAAAGCGAAGCTCAGACCAAGCCAAATGCATTGCAGGCGAGAGAGACTAATTGACGTATCGATTTGAGTGTGAGACAAATTACGAGGCAGCAGCACGCGTTGCCGTGAAACGGTCCATTTGCGTCGCGGACGGCAGTGCTAAATTATCATTCAATCAAGCTGAGGCGAGAAAGAGGCTTCCACGAGTCTGAATAAAGTGAGCGGCTTCCGTGCAAATTCCGAGGTTTTCTCAGCTTGCTCATGCACTCGGACCTTGAATCTAGTTCCACGCACAACTTTTGTTCCACCGAGCTGCGAAAATTGGGCATTCCTTCCTAATTCAGGCAGCGGGGTCGATGCCATTCATGTCTATGCTGTGGGCGAGATTTCTCAGCAGTACCTACTGTATCAGCTGGGCTGGCTACGCCCTGACTCCTCTGAGAAATAAGTGCTAGTGTACTGATCGCGGCCATCGTCAGCAGGCAAGCAGAAAAGCAATGCGGGAACGTCATCCGCGGCTCGCATGGATGGATGTCTGGCTGGTTGGGTTTGAGACCTCTTCCTGGCTTAATTCCCGACTCGGCCATTTTACTTAGTTGTACTGTATATCCCTGTCTCAGCTGTCTAAAATGAGGGTATTTGTCTGAAGCTCTCTTCGCCCCTCGCTTGCTTTTGTGGTACAGTGCGTCTACGGCGACATCAATCAACATGTGATATGGTCTCAGCTCGGTCCTCTTTACCTGCTATGCTAGGTGCAATGGGCTTTCTCTCTCGCGTGGCTGTATGCTCTGCAGGCTAGTATATCTTAGACCGCACCGGCACGATGAAAGGGTTAGTTAGAGAATGCACGATTTTGCATTCAAGGAGCAGCGAAACAAGCGAAACAAGCGAAGCATGCCAGGCCGCTTGCAGAACCCTGGTTGTCAGCCAATCCCGTCGATACTCCAGATTCTCGGCTAATCCGACCTGCAACTCTTCATTTTGCAAACAAAGAAAGCGATCCTCACAGCTCATGATTCTATGGCTGAGGGGGGGGACACCTGGCTCCGAGGACGTTGCTTGTCTCCAGCGACATCCCCTTGTCTTCCTTCCGAAGCCACACTTCATGAGGCAGATCTCGGGTTGTTTCTGCGTGACTGAATGCGCCACTTGACGATGGGCGGCGCTTTGCCACGCATCCTTGTCTGAGCGCTGCAGTGCGTCTCACTTGGCTCTATCGATAAGATGCTGCTGCTCCAAGCCGCCTCAATCCGAGCGCGGTATCGGTGGCTCATCAACGTTGATCTCGTCGGCAAGACTTGCCGCACTCGGGTCAACAACAACATCATGCCTGGCCGTCGCTGGACATTCAGAGCCGTATCCTATCAATTGTCTCTGTCGTGCGTCAACTTTGGTCATAATCTTGCAATCCAACGCCGAGTTTTGCGAGTAGCTGCTAGGCTTCTGGAGTATCGGACATTGCCGACAAAGCTGTCACGTTACTTCGTACATTCCGTTCGCTTGCTCGTGACCATGGCTAAGCCTGTCGTCTGCTCTGACGCGTAAGATTGCTGCAGACGGATCGTGCAAAGATCGGGTTACGCATGACGTTTTTCAGGGTTCAGCATTTTCGGCGAGAGACCACGACACGGGCCGGTCAGCCAGGCAGTATCCTAGATGTCTTCTGACGCAGGCATGCTGCAACTCCACTGGCACAGAACCCTTGGAAAAACAATAATCCACTCGGAACAGCCGATCGGATGCATCCATTGGGCGTAGCGGCTAATCGTCGCAGTTTGCGATGTTTGACCATTTCCTTACGCTTATCCAGGCCGCCAGCTTGACTCAACAATAAGCTCTTTGCCTTGCAACCTCCTTCTTCCCTTCAGCAAACCGCCATCCTCATCATCGCCGTCACCTTTGCCGCGCCATCCGAGTGGTGCTCACAGTTCCACTAGTGTCACGGGACTGCGCAAAACAGACACTTTACTTGTCTGCGAACCGCCGGCTTGACTTGGCCCAGGACTTGCTTACCGGAACAACGGCCCGTTAGCAGCATCGCGGCGTTGCTGCAAGTCGTCCAACATGCGTCGAGTCTAACTCAATCGCAACGCTGAACCAACCTTACCCAAAAGCGGCCGCTTGATCAGCGCTTGCGCTCGAATAGAGCCTTTCGATCAATCATGGTCACCCTCTCGGCACCGAATCCGGATTGGCCGGCTTGCACGCTGGGATACCGCCATTTCCACCTTCTCTGGACCTTGCCACTCTGCGCAGTGCTTTTTCTCGTTGCTCGGCCTTTCCTTACCAAGCTCGACCGCGCAAAGCTTGTACTGTTACCTATCATCGCATTCGTGTGGACCACACCGTGGGACAATCTCATCGTCAAGAATCGTGCATGGTTCTACCATCGTCATTGCATCTGGTTCACTATTGGCTATGTGCCCATTGAAGAGTACTTCTTCTTCGTCATCCAGAGCCTCATCTCGACACTCTGGTGCACACTCCTCACACGCTGGCATCTGCCCAACCTCTATCTGGTATCTTCGTCCCCGATCCAGCGGAGGCTATCGACACGCGCGCTATTAGTATGCACGCTTTGCTTCATCATCGGTCTCAAGCTTGCCGTGCCCGAAACACATTCCTACTACTTTGGCATGATCTCGTGGTGGGCCTCCTTGCCGCTGGCTTTGCTTCTATGGGGATCCATCGACTTTATCCGCAACATGGGCATCCGCGCCGGTCTTGTACCATTCCTCTTGTCCGTCGGAGCTCCGACTGCCTACCTATGGTGCTCAGACGTTTACGCTTTGCGTCGCGGTACATGGCATATCAATGAAGAAACCTCGCTTAACACCTTTCCGATCCCGGATCTGCCAATCGAGGAGATGCTCTTCTTCTTGGTCACCAACCTCATCCTCGTCAGCGCCTGCTTCACCTTCGATCGCTGTGTTGCCATCTGCAGACAAACAGCCCCAGCAGACTCCACTCCCTTGTCGCCCAGCTATCTGCCGCTCGGCTCTCTTTCCACGTATACCCGGCTCTGGTCGGCATTTGTGCGATCAGACAAGGAGCCTTTTCCAACAACAGCAACATCCGCGTGCGTCGAGCCGCAGGACCTTTCTGCGTCATTGAAGGTGCTCAAAGCCGCATCCAAGTCATTCAATGCCGCTAGCTTGCTGCTACCGTGGGACCTGCGATCGGATCTTGGATGCCTGTACGCCTTCTGCCGAGTGGCTGATGACCTGGTGGATGACGAAGCCGAAGGAGTAGAAGCCAAATCACAGAATCTCGAAGTCATGAGGGGGATCGTGGACGCCATCTACGCCGCCACGGACGACGCAAAAGCGCCAGCGCCACTATCGGCAAAGCCGATCGGAGAACGCATACGACTTATGTTGTACTCGATCACAATGTCTGACAAGATCAAGGCGGATATTCGTGCATCCGCAGCATCAATAGCACCACTCACGCGGTACATTCCCAAACGTCTCTGGTACGAGATGCTGGAGGGTTATAGCACGGATTTGCGTTTCGAGCATGCCGATCCAGCAAGCAAGACGAGGCTCACAACTATGGACGACCTCGTCGAGTACTCGCAGTGTGTTGCGGGGGTGGTGGGAGAGATGTGCACGCGTGTCATCTTGGGCCGCTGCGGAGTGACGGTGCCGCTGGATCTGCATGTCGACAGGAACATCACCCTGCAAGCCACGACTACTGCGTCGTCGAAGGTCGAACACTCTGCTCCAGTGCGCAAGCTGGACCTGTCGCAAACATCCTCCCTGCACGCTTTGCTTTACGAAGCACGCCGCATGGGCGTGAGTCTGCAGCTCGTCAACATTGCGCGAGACATCGTCCCTGACTCGGTCGACCTCCGTCGCTGCTACCTCCCCACGGACATGTTTGACGACTCGGACCGGGGGATGCAAGATGCGCTCCTTCAGGGCAAACTGAACATCCCCACCTCGGGAACTGCGCACACGCCGGACACGCTCCGCCCAGGGGATGTGAGGAAGTACGCACTAAGGCTGCTTTCGATCTCCAAACGCCTGTACGACCAGTCGTACCCAGCACTGGCGCAGATTCCAAACCGCCCGGCGAGGGCAGGGCTTAAAGCGGCTTGCTCCGTCTACGCGGCTATCGGGACGAGGATCGAGGCGCAGACGAAAGAAGAAATCGCGTCAGGGAGGCGCGCCAGGATGTCCAACCTCAAACGCATCGCTAAGGCTATCGAGGCGGTCTACTTTGGCGTCTAGTAAGAGAGAAGATGCGCAGCTGTTAAAGTATCTGTAGAATGTATCGCAAAGTGGAATGGAAAAGTCTCAACATCAAGGGTCAGAGGCGGCGAACAATCGCACAGAACAAAGCGAGATGAAGAGAGCATATGCTTCCACAACGTACTGTATCTATTTACACTGCTATCGATGGGTGGCTGTGCCTACCTCCCATCCACTACGCCTTTTGCCATCATCTAAGATACTGCTCTTGTCTAAGACCAAACATCGAGCAACAGCCTAGACCTTTCCTTGAGGAGCTTCATTTCTTTCTTTGCCTCGTCCTCTGACCCCTTTGCTTCTTGAATAATCTTACTGAACATAGCCTCTACGTCGTGGGCCATGCCTTTTGCTTCGCCGCAGATGTAGATGTACGCCTTGCGCTCCAGAATATCCTCCGCAATCTTCTCCCTCTGTTCCCAGAGGAGGCCTTGGACGTACATCTTAGACCCATCCGGCTTGAACTTCTCTCTCGAGAGCGAGGTTTCCATGTGGAACTTGCCGCCGAGCTTCTTGGCGTACTCGGGCCACTCGTCGCGGTAGAGGAAGTCTTCGTTCGCCTTTCGGCAGCCATAGAAGAGCCAGATGTTGCCCCAGTCCTTCAGCGCCTCCTCGACGGATTTGCCGGGTGCCTTCTCGGCCGCCTTTTCAGCACTGCATACGCGGTCCTGCACAAATGAGCGGAACGGCGCAACTCCAGTACCGGGCCCTACCATGATGACGGGGATCTTGGGCGAGGTAGGCAAGCGGAAGTTGGATCGTCGGATGTGGATCGGTGCACGGAACAAACCACCCTTGGTGTAAGCGCCGCGAGGCCCATCGATGGAGTACTTGGGCGTGCCGAAGCGAGGGTCGTTGGGCCCTGTGGGCTTCTCGCCGTTCTTCTGCATCTTGATGGTGCTGATGAAGTTGGTGGCAAGACCATGGACCCATGGGCCAGACTTGTTGGCCTGGTAGCGAAGCACGACTGCAGTAATGTGAACCGACTTGGGGTGCATCTTGGGGCTAGAAGAGATCGAATAGTAACGAGGGCCAACGCGGGGAAGATCCGAAATGACGCGGTCGAAAGAAACGTTCCAAGGCTTGATGGAGCTTACGTCGGCCTGAAGGTCATCACCAGCAATCCACTGCATGGCCTCGGCGGTCTTGAGGCAGCGGGAGCCGATCTCGTGGTGGAAAGTGTCCTTGTTGGCACAAATCTTCTCGAGCTTGGCCTGAATGTCGGGCGAAGGGGCAAACTTGGCAAAGTTGTTGAGCGTCTGACGAGAAGCGTGACTGGTGATGTCAAGGTAGTGGCGGAAAACAGCTTCGTAGGTAGTGGGGACGGGGAAGGGGACCTTGGCGAGCGTAGGGTCAAGCGACTCGACGTCAATGACGTTGGTGCGCTTGTCCAGCAAGCCAAAGACGGCGAGAGCGCGGTCGACCTCCTGCTCAGGGTTGTGAGCCCAGACAGCAATATGGTCACCGTGCTGGTAAGAAATGCCGGATCCTTCGATGTCGAACTCCACATGGACGCAGGTGCGATCAGCAGTGCCCTCAACAAAGAGCTCGCGAGCCTCCTTTACGACGGCGTTGTAGGGGTTCTTGGCATCGTGGATACCCTTAGTGCCGAGGAGAGCACGAGCAGAGAGTTCACCGTGGTAGACCTTGTCCTCGGGGTGGTCAGCAAGCTCGGTAACCTTGAAGTCGGGGACATCGCCTCCTCCGCCCTCCTCGAAGTTGAGCGAAGAGGCAAGGGCGTCGAACATGGAATCCTTCCAAGCCAGGTAGTCCTCCTCCATGCTCTTGTCATCGTCACCCTCGCCGCGCTCGCCGATGCGCTTAGCACCGAGGGACTGGAGTCGGGAGTCGAGCTTGCGGGCGACGGCATTGAAGTGCTCGTAGGTGCGATTACCAAGACCAAAGATGACGTAGTTGAGGTTCTCGAGACGGTCGCTACCATTGGAGAATTCGGGAGTCTCATTCTCGATAAATTCCATCAAGCCGACAGCGTTGTCGGTAGGTTCACCTTCACCGTAAGTAGCCATGACGAAGACGGCAACGCAATCCTGGGGCATCTGGTCGAGCTTTTCGAAGCCATACTCCTCGGGGTCGAGGACGAGCGAAGAGGTGCCGAAACGAGCCTTGGCCTCCTTGGCGAGCTTGGTGGCATACTCCTCGGCAGTGCCGGTCTGAGAACCATAGAAAATAGCGATGCGCTTGTTCTGCGACTTGAGCTTGGAAACGAAGTCAGCGCCACCCTCATCGGAAGAGGCGAGAGGGGCACCATTGGCAAGCTTGGAGCTGGTCTCTGCGGCTCCACCGAAGATGCTCTCGCGGAAGAGGTAGAGGACGGCGAGCAGACCTCCGAGACCGAGCACGATCAAGTCAAGTTGCGACGCCATGTTGTTTCGAATCGTACAGTGTGTTCGCCAGTGAAGAGCGAGCACTAGACAGGACGATTAGAAAATGTCGAGTGGGGAATGTTATAGGTGGCAAGATGAAAGAAAGAGTGGGGATAATATTGATATGTGCTGCGTCAAGTTAGCTGATGTCACGCGCTTTCAAGAAGACAAGTCGGTGAGTTGTGGTTGAGTGTTGCGGCTTTGTCTTGCTGAAATCAGAAAATGGCCATGGCCAGGGTTGTGCCGAGAAATAGAGAGAAAGGGAGAGCAGCCGCGGGTGGAAAGCACTTTTGCGAGGTGAGGCGAAGCGCAGCGCGGCGTGGCGTGGCAAAAAGGGTCGCAAATTTGGGGCCGACTTTTCCTGACCTGTCTTGGCTAAGCTTTCGCCACGTCTCCGCCCTCTCTCTGCGTTTACTGCGATTTCACAGGCGGGCCGGTGACCACCGACCGACCACTTGATCCAGTCCTCTCAACACACACAAACATTTCCCTTCGCCACACCTGTTCTGCCAAGCTCTTCATGATCCGAGCTAGACTAGATGGTCTAACCATTGTCTGCTTGAGTTAAAGTTCATGCTCAACTCTGGCTTTCGAGATCGAGGAGGTGGGATGCAATCGCATTCTCAAGATGCGTGCTACGCAGCGAGGTGATTGACTGAGGATATCACGGCGGCAACCCAGCCTCTGCACTCTTCGGGATTCACGGCGGAAAAACGGGCGAGAAGGAGAGTGATATTGCAAAGCTAAATTCCACCCAGTTGACCAACTTGCTTTCACGTAATCCATGGCCAGCCAGCCTCACAGAACTCCGCAAACCATGAGCTTCTACAGGCCCTCATACAACGACCCTGTCAGCAGATCAGACCTCTGTAGGCGACCCTCGGTCGGTGCAAGTCATCATGCTCGTCGTGGGCGGCAGAATTTGGAGCCCCACAATTTGACCGGTATGCCAACGGCTAAATCGAGTCTCGTTCGCATTGAGACGAAAATCGTCTCAAAGCATCAGCTGTGACTGTGACTGGCTATCAAGAGCGGCATTTGCTGGTGCTCGTCGTCGTTAAACCCAATGCGATCAGTTCGGAGAATGAGAATGACCAGCGAGGCCTTGGTCACCACCATGATGCGGGGTTTAGCCGTGTTTCCGCATGAGCCTTGGCCCGGATTCTATCTCATTCTCAGAATTGCGTTCGATCTGACTCCGTCTTGAACTCGGTTGCTTGCATCATATAACAGCCATCAGACCAGACCGCCTTTGTACCCAGCAAGAGAGCGGCGACTCTCCGCCTTTTAGGGTTGAGGAATCGGCTAGAACGGCAATATATGTATCCAACGCCCTCCCCTGAGCGACATGCCGGCAGCCGTGGTATAGTGGTTAGTATGTCTCTTTCCCATTTTCTGCCGCAGGGCAGGTTCGTGTGATAAGAGGAGGTCCCGGGTTCGAACCCCGGCGGTTGCATTTTTGGTTGTCTTTTCTTGTTCCTCTTTACTGCCGGATGCAATCGAGGAAATCTCGCAAATTGCTGTGTCTGCTTGTGCAGAAGTCGCTGCTGTCACCTTCACTTTCACGCTGCAGCCAGCCAGGCACGCTGTTGTTTGCTGTGGTGTGGAGGTGCAGCCAGAAATGGTGCAACTCGGGCCTGGAAATGGCAGAGCAAACGAGACTTTCACGGGTCCAAGCCAATGCAGAAAGAAGGCAATGCAGAACATCGAATGACACACAGACAAAGTTACGTCTGAACCCTGTCACTCGTACAGCTCACTCACAAAATTGGCGCTTGTGGCCTGAGACATGCCAAGCGCCTCTTAGCAAAGAGAGCTGCCAGATTTGATCTGCCTGTTGCTCATGATACAGATAGATCAACACTTTCAGCAGCAACAGCAGCGAGGAGCACGTCGCTTAGTTCCTCTTGGCACCTGTCACTAGGGTTGTCAGCCTCTCCTGTGCCGGAGCTGGTTAAAGCTCAACCAACACTTTCCCTTGCCCTCTGTCGTGCTTATCTCCCACCATCTATCACGTTGCTTACCGCTCCGTCTTTCAACCTCGTTACCATCAAGTGGGTGACGAGTCAACCCTTTCCGCTGTTTGGTGCCGTGGGTGAGAAGGAGTTCAGGCATCCCTTCTCTCAGTCACCACCATCACCACCACTAACACCACCAACACCACCAACACTGCCTTCAACACAATGATCGACCATCTTCTCGGTCGGCCGTCCACCCGGCTCAAGCGGGTGCAGATCTTCTCGGTCATTATCTTCTGGCTCTGGTTCCTGGCCACGGGCAAACGCGATGGTCCCAGTCCACTCATCCGCAAGCTCAATGCCAAGCTCAAGCGCTTCTCGCCCTGGCAGATCGTCGTGTTTTCCTCGGTTGGCATCTACACCATTCGTCACCTCGACTCGCTCCTTGGCTTCGGTGCGCCTGAACCTCTCGCAAGGATGTACTCGAACAACTTCTACCGCACCACCTGGGTCGTCACTGCGCTCGATGCAGGCTTTGCAACTGCAATCAACATGAAGCCCAAGTGGTTGCGCGACATTATGAGCATCGTCTTTTCGGTATATTACGTCATCTACGCCAACGAGGCCGACGAGAAGCTGAGAAAGTACAGGGCTTTCTGCACCGTCGAGATGATGAGGACCACCTGGGAGAAGACCACCAATCCCTATATTAGGTTTTTCACCTGGCCGCATCGTCCTCGCATGCCCATTGCCAGACCGTTGCTCATCCCGCGTCCTCAAGTCGGCGCACACCACACTAGGCCTGTCAAGGTGTGGCTCTTCTATGCAAAGACCGAACGCCAGCTGCGTATAGAGGAAGAACTCGTGCTTGACTTGCCCGGCGGAGGCTACATCTGCATGAACCCACAACACCACGAGGAGCGTCTCAGGCAGCTCGCTAAAGAAATGCAAAAGCCCGTACTTGCCGTCGACTACTGCAAAGCACCCGAGTATCCCTACCCTTTCGCACTCGAGGAATGCTTCGACCTCTACCGCACGCTTCACGAGACCGCCGGCAAAGTGATTGGACTCTCCGGCTCGCCCAACTTCCGCATCATTCTCACGGGCGACAGCGCAGGAGGTAACCTTGCAACCGGCGTGGCGCTCAAGATCATCCAATACCCGCAGCCTCGTATTCAGCTCGGGTACGCATCGCTCACCGCGCGTAACAGTGTCGAGAAAAAGCAGCCGCCGCCGCTGCCCAAACCCATCGGCATAGTGCTCAGCTACCCAAGTCTCAACTTTGGTTTCTCGAGCTGGATGAAGCCCGAGCACCTGCGGCTCTTGCGCCAACAGAGCGAAGTCAACCTCGACAACCTTGCTCAGCACCAGATCACTTCCACAGACACTTCTTCCACAAGCTCGTTGCATGGACGGCGTCGGTCGGCGGCGAACTTGGCCAACAAGGCAAGCGCAGCAGATAGAAAGAGGGTGCAAGCCATCCGCGCGCGCAGCAAGGAGAGGAGCAAAGATCCCAAGTCGTACCAGTCGCTCACGCGGACTGCCGAGTTGCATTTGGACGAAAGGGCGAGGTATGCCGAGGTGGATCCGACGACGGACGATAATGGCGATGCGAGTGGGCGAGAGCAGGACGACCATGATGAAGACGACGGCGTTTACGACAGGATCTGGGCGGAGAACGCGCTGACTCCGTCGTGGGAGAAGGGCGGATTGCCTTGGGGTCAAGTCGCCCACCAGGCGAGACTGGACGAGATCGCCGACCAACAGGAAAAGAAGGCGCAGGCCAAGTTCGAGAAGGAGCAGAAGGTATTGCAGCAGGCGGCTGAGGCGGCTGATAGTAAGAACAAGGACATCAAGAGGGCGCCATTCAACACGCGTCTCACCGTCACCTCGATGGCGGGCTATTTCCAGGATCGCATCATCACCCAAGGCATGTTGAGAGCCATGGCGATCCTCTACATTGGTCCCAAGAGGCAGCCGGATCTGGATCACGACTACTACCTCTCACCCGTCGTCGCCCCTCCGCACCTCCTCGCCGAGTTCCCTCCAGTCCTGTTCATCTGCGGCGAGAAGGATCCGCTGTGCGACGATACGGTGATCATGGCAGGTCGAATCCGTGAAGCCAAGCTGGCCAAGAAAGCGGATTTGGAGCGCAGACGGGCTATGGCGAGTGCGAGGTTCGGCGAAGGTTTGCGTACGACGCCGATCAGCGCACAGTCCAAGACGATGCCGTTGGATCCGATCGAGCAGGAGAGCCCTGAGGACTGGGTGCAGATGAGGATCATCGAGGGGTGGAGTCATGGGTTCTTGCAGATGTCGTCGTTGATGCCGGAGGCCAAGCAGGTGATCTCGTTCTTGGGCACTTGGATCTCGCTGGTGTTCGAGGAGTTCAGAGACCAGCTGGACGAGCAGAGAGAGAAGGCGGAAGCAACCGCGAGGGCGAGGCAGCAGGAAAACGGTGGGCTAATGGGAAAGCATAGAGCTGCCGCTGCGACCGCCGCTCCATCTCCGCTCAAGTCGGTCGCTGGCGCGGCTCACGAGTCGACTGCTCCAACCGATGTTGTCGCTGACTCCGCCAGTGCTTCGCGGACTGTACAAGAGCACGATGCGGACGACGAGGGAGCCAATGCGGAGGACGACGATGATGGCCCGATCATGGTGATTCCAAAGAAGAATCGCCAGGCATCCAACCGTCTCTCCAGTCCCAAACCTGCTATTCAACCGCGTGAATCGCCCTCAGCCACTGCGGGCACGAACGGCTCTCCCTTGCCTGCTAAAGTCGATCTCCTTCGGGCTGAGACCCAGCAAGTGGGCCGCTCGCACAGCGACTCGGAGACCGCTCCGGTCTCGCGCAAGCCGGGCGTGGCATCGACCATCCCAGGAAGAGCGGATAGCGAGACGAACCTCGTGCAAGACGCAGCATCGCGCTCTGGGTTCCCCGGCAGTGTCACTGGGGGCGTGGGGGTAAGGAAGGGCTCGAAGAACGGACCGAGTCAGATCGAGGACAAGTACCGCTCGATGTTGGTCGAGGAGGCAAGTTTGCTCGCGAGGAGGAGGGAAGATGTGCTGTTTGGGTTGGAGAACAATGCGACGGTTTTTCACAGTGATGATGAGGATGACGTGGAGGGGACGAATGATAGCAGTCTGTCGGGAAGCAGAGGAAGGAAGGAGGGCAAGGTCGAGAGCGAGCGGGAAGGAAGGAAGGACATCGCCTCAGTAGTCTGAGCGATTGGCCCCCGTTTTTTGCATGTTCTTGTTCATTCAATTCGTGAAAGCATCAATGCATTGGTTTTGTTCAACAAGCGATCGACATGAGAACGATTACCCGTTGAGTGGAATGCACGAGTCTCATCACAACACGACATTCACAGCTTATTGAGACTAATTGCATTCCCGCCCTCTATACAATCCCTGCTCTGCACTATGGGCTCACTTGAAGTCGCCCCAGATGTCGGCGAACGCGTCGTCCTTTGGCTTTGTGCCGGTGGTCGTTGTACTCGATGCTGCGCCGGCGCTGGAGCCCCACACGTCCTGGGTGTCGAACAACCCGCCTCCTCCGGCGTTCTGTGACTGAGTTGGCGCTGGTGTTGACCAAGGGTTGCTGCTAGCTGCGGGCTTGTTGGCCGAGGATGCTCCTCCTCCGAGATCCAAGCCTCCGAAACTGGAATTCAAGCCGCTCAATCCACTGGAAGCCGCAGGCGCTGCGGATGCGAACGAGCCAAAGTCGCCGAAGCCTGAGCTGGCCGTCGCACCCGCCGTCTGAGTCGGCACAGGAGGTGGGGAGGCGAAGAGGGACATGATGTCGTTCTTGCCCTTCGCTCCACCTGCCGATGCCGATGAAGGCGAGGTGGGCGAGGTGGCGGAGGGAGCAGGCTCGTGCCAGTCTAGGTCGAAGATGCCTCCACCGCCGGAGGGCTTTGGCGGTGCTGCAGCGGCAGCGGCAGCGGGCTTGGTCTCGGGAGCTTTTGGCGCAGCGGGGGCGGGGGAGGGGTCGTCAAGCAAATCGATGGCCGGAGCGGCAGCAGCCGCTTTGGGTGCAGCACCGGCAGCTGTAGGAGCGGCGCTAGTACTCGCATCCGGAGCAGGCGCCGCACCTCCGTCCAATGTCGAGGGATCGCTGGGTGGAGCGCCTTCCTTAGCCCATCGACGCGACTCGTATTTGCTGCGGATGAAGCTTTCTATCTTATGATCTGCTGGGACGTGACCCGGCTTGAGATGTGCCTCCCAATAGAGGTTGGCGCGGCGGTTACCCCATTTTTGCACCGATTCCATCTGCTCAGGCGTCCAAATGTCCAGGTCGATGGATTTGACTGTGGCAATAACAGCAAGGAACAAAAGCAGTCAGCTACAATCGCACAATGTGACGCAAAGATACGAGACAATGGTATGGTGTGGACTTACCTTTGGAAATGTGTGTACCCATGGATCGGTGAATGCCCGAACAGCGAATGCAGAGGAAGCATCCCAGATTCCAAGAAGCCCATCGTGGGTCGTTCTTCTTGCAGTCGACGCAGACCTTGTTGTCCGGATGCTTGACGAGCGCACGTAGGATCTTGGCGTTGGCCTCGGTTTGCGCCCTAGACTGGGTGACACGAGACATGATGTGCTAGCACTGCTACTCTTGCGCGATGTGAGGTGCAAGTGTGAAAGGTGGAAAGAGCGGGAGAGTGTCGTTGGAAGCACAAGTAAAGTGACACGCGCGCATGGACTCATTCCAAGACGGACCCGAACGACACTGACACCAACCAACAACGCACAGTCCTTCCGCTGTCAGGGTATTTTTTATGCGTGGTTTGTTAAGGCGACAGTGCTACAGGATGCGCAACGAGCGAAATTCAATGATGGAGAACAAGAAGAAAAAGAAGAAAAGAAATGAATTTTTGGCGCCAAAGTCGGTCGATTTGCATGCACGACGCCTCCACTCCTTGTCCTCGATCCTCTTCATCCACTCACCTCCCTTCGTACCACGCCATCCTCATCAACACTCGCTTGCTTCCTCGCATAGATGATCCTGGATCGATCTTGATCGCTACACGACTCAATTGGAAGCACATTGCTGCGATCAACCTACTACCTGGCAGCATCTAACGGCACTGATACTCTCGCTTCCTGCTGCGCAGTACCAAGAACAAGCTCAATGGGATCCACCGAGCATTAAGCCAGCAACTCCTCACCACGTTCCCCTTCAGGTGTCTATATCCTCATCGCAAGCGCTGACTATACCCTTGCATCTTCAAAATGATGTCGCCGAACAAGCAAGACAACCGACAAAACATGCGTAAGAGGTCGAGGAGGAGCAAAGGTCCTCGCCTCTCAGAACTTGGTTTGACTCAGGACGACCTCCCTGCCTCGTCACAGACCCCTCTCAACCGGCTCCTCTCCCAGCGCAACCTGGACTCGTTCTCGCCAATGACATTCACGTCTTCACAATCCTCGCCAAGACCTGGACAACCGTCTTCTCCATCCGTCATTCTCTTCAAGGGCCCCGCCGGCAAAGGCTTCGAGCGCGTTCACGATGAAGAGTTCCCACAATCGCTCAATAATCTTAAGAGTATGGCAAGAACAAAGTTCAAGCTCGCCCCCTCGGCAAGTGTCGAAATGAGCTATGTCAATCCTGACGGCGATATTTGCGATCTTGACGACGAACACGATCTGCGCGCATTTGCTGCACATGCTGCCTTGGCACAAAAGCTCAAAGTCAATGTAACCACTTCGGATGCTACTGCTGATCCACAACAACACTTGAGCTCCACCCAGCCACTGGTGAATGGCAATGGATCTATGCACCCTCCCGCTTCTCCGACCAGGGCACAACAGAACTCTACTCTGTCACAGCAATCATCCGCCCAGACGGCTTCCCAGTCAGCACAGTCAGAGACCGTCAGATCTCCCAAGAAGAGTTTGGCAAAGTCGACATCTTCTCAGACACTGTCATCTACTCAACAGCCAACTTCGACTGCAATGGAAGTAGACATCCCACCGCCTGCAACTGGATCGTCACAAAAGGCTACCAACGCGACCTCCGCCAAAAGAAAGCGCACCCAAGACTCGCCACCTCCAGCATCGTCAGCTGCCCAGCCACCGTCATCTCCAGCTGCACCTGCTGCCAAGAAGCCCAAACGTCGCGCTCGTGCATCCGCTGCCAACGACGACGATCAGGTCAACGCTGCCCCGGCTGACGCGCCTCAAGCCGTGATGCAAGAGCAAGTCTCGGATGAAACCCCCAAGCGAGCAAAAGTCGGTCGTCCAAAGAAAGTCGTACCTGCCACAGCAGCAATCGCCCCTGCTGATGCGCAGCCAGAGGCGGAAGCTCCAACGCAAGCATCCCAGTCGACGCAAGCACTCAGTCAGAACGAGTCGCAAGCTTCCCAAGCATCAGTGACTCCCAAGCCTCGAGGGCGACCGCCGAAGAAGTCGCTTGTAGCCGCTGAGACCAACGCCGACACGGCTCCTGCGGCTGCTCCTCCATCCTCGGGAACAGAGCCTGCTCCGGCTGAAGAGAGCATCGCGGTCGCTGCATCTCAGACCGCCGCCGCTCCGCCTGCAAAACCACGAGGCCGCCCCAGGAAATCGGCTGTCAACGCCGACGCCGCAGCCGCAGCTGAGGCGCCTGTTGCACCCGCTGCACTCGCACCAGTCACGGAGGCCCCCACGCAGACTGTTGAGGCTAGTGACAGTGTCGCTGCCGCTCCTGTCGAGACTCGTTCGGCTCGCGCGGCAAAGCCTCGTGGTCGGCCCAAAAAGGCGCTGCAGGCCACTGACGCGCCCACAGATGCTGTTGAACCCGCTGCCACTCCTTCCCAGGACGCCACAGTACCTGATCCGCCGGCTCCCAAGAGACGCGGCCGACCTCCGAAGAGCTCTCAAGTTTCCACCGACGCTGCCGCCGCCACTGCGTCCCAGCAGCCGGTGAGCACCCAGGAGACAGTGGAGCCTGCACCCACTGCCAACGCAGCGGCTGTTGAGGCCGAGCCGGCTGCGACACCGGTGGTGGCCAAGCGTCGAGGCCGTCCTCCGAAGAAGTCGCTCGTGGCTGAAGAGGCCGCCCCTGAAGCGACCGCTCCCAGTGCAGAGGCAGCTGTCGTCCCACAGAGCCAAGCGGAGGCGCCGGCGGCGAAAAAGAAAGCGGCACGAGCAACCAAGGCTGCTGCAGCCACAGAAGCCGGCGAGGCTCCCGCTCCGGCGACTGAAGCACGAGCAACAGTCACCGACAAATCGACCGAAGCGGCAATAAATCAGGCGCCTATCGTCACGCCCGCCAACGCCTCGAACTCTGTAACCGAGCCAGAAGTCCCCGCCGAAACAACAGCGCAAGAACCCTCGGCAAACGCTGCGAAGCCCGCTACACCTACTTCCAAAGCTAGTGCCGCTAAGACGGCGACCGACGCGACGACGAATGGAGCAGAGTCGTGCATTGTGTGCGGCAAGTCGCCCTCGCACGACCGGGAAGAGTGTGAGATCTTCAAAGCGGGTCCTCAAGCCATCATTGAGCTGATGGCCAAGATTCGCACCAAACCGAGAAAGACCAAGCAAGACAAGGACGCAACCAAGGTGTTGATGAGCTGGTCGTTAGAACAGGGTCAGGACGAGGCTGTTGCAAGCCAGGACTCAACGCAGCCTACTCAAGAAGCAGCTGTTACTGCCGAAAGTGAGCCAAGCGCGACCCAAGAACAAGATAGGTCTACTCAGCAGTCAGAGACTGCGCTCTCTCAGGATGTCTCTAATGGAGTAGCGCAGCCAGATCCGGCGGTTGCCAAGAAGGGATCGCGAGCGACAACGGCAACGGCAGCTGCAGCCAAGCGTCAGGCTGCCAAGAAGGACGCAGCTGTTGAGACCCGCTTACCGCCGCCTTCTGGCATTGAAGCGTCGTCTTCGCCCGAGTCGCCAAAGAAGCCAGCAGCCAAAGCTGCTTCCGGCAAGCAAGCGCAACCTGAGCCACAGATCGCACTCACCCCGTCCTCGCCCGCGCAACCTCTGGTTACGCAATCGCAGTCGAGCCTTCCCGGGCTGCGTGCGCCGTCCGAGTCGGGCTTCGAGGCGGAGCTCGCAACGAGCCCGATGCTGTGTGCGGCGCCGCGCGAGGCGGACGATATGGATGTCGATCCGTTGCCTTCCGGTTCCGGGTCGGGTTCGGCGGTGCAGCAGTTGGAGGAGAGGAGGAAGCGGATCAAGGCGTCGCTACGTGCCAATGGGAATGGCAATGGCAAGACCAGGGAGAGATCAGCGTCCGTGACGAGCTCGGATACGTCGGATAATGCGGATACCAGCGAGGACGAGAACGAGGACGAGAACGAGAACGAGGACGAGAACGAGGACGAGAACGAGGACGAGAACGAGGACGAGAACGAGGACGAGAACGAGGACGAGAACGAGAACGAGAACGAGAACGAGAACGAGAACGAGAACGAGAACGAGACGGCGGCGGCGGCGGCAAACACAGCCACGGCCGAGGCGATGGATTCGGACAAGGATGCAACAGCGTCTGAGGATGACAGCTCTGCGTCTAGCTCCGAGACTGAGTCTGAGTCCGGGTCCGACTCGAGCTCTTCATCCGAAAGTGAGTCGGAAGCAGCGCCACGTGCGGCGACGACAAAGGCACCGACTACGCAGCGTCGACCACCCGCCGCCGCGGTGGGCAATCCATTCCTGCGTGGCATGAGCCCGCAAATGCTCTCTCAATCCAGCGCGGCGGCGCCCAACACCGTGCAAAAGTCAACGCCGTTCACGCGGCTGTCGGACCTGAAACCGTCGACGTTGCGGCAGAACATGTCGCAGCCGGGTTCGCCGCTCAGCACTGGCGGCTCGACTCCCGTCAATGACACAGCGGGAGCGACGGGGTTCTTCCCCAGCCAGCCAAAGGGCCGCACGATCGTCGAAGAAAGCGAGTCCGAGAGCGACTCATCCGCATCATCCACTTCGTCAGATGAGGACGGTCCAGCGACGAGGAGGAGGGGTGCGAAGGCGGTGCCGGCGGTGAAGAGGGCGGGTGCAAGTGCGCCGCAGAAGAAACGCAAGACGCTCTTCTCCGTGTTTGGCTAAGCTGGTATTTCTCACACGTCAAATGTTTTCCAAATACCATGTCCAGTCGGTTGATGCAATGTTTCGGGATGAGACTGTGAGTGGGTGTGGATGTGTCTAGTAGTACAGTCTTTGAACTTTGGGTTGTTCTCCGTTGGGAAGGGGTTGGGGGGGCGGGATGGCGATGGCGTGTGAGACGTATTCGTCGGCGTAGTGAAGGAGGCCGACTTTGGGCATGATGTTGTACTTGAGCGTAAATGTTGCGTTTGCAATGTCGCTGTTTTCGTTGGAAGAATAATGGTGAGCACATATTCCGCAGCAACAGGATCGCGGGGGAGAAGGGGGGGACTTACTTGAAGCTGCGCCCTACTTCTCTGAACCCATACTTGTTGCGGGCTGAGTTGAGCGCGACATGCGCATCCTGTTTGCTGCGCAGGATTCGGTCCCAGATAACCACCTCGTTCCTCACCTATCCGCATGCACACCTCGCGTTTTCGTCAGTACAGAGCAAACTTACTTGATCAAGTAGGGGGATTACGTACGTGTTTAGCAGAGGGGTATTGGGCGGTGAGGCTGACGAAGACCTGTTTCGTATTCCAGTCGAACAGCGGTGTGAAGTCGGCGTCGACGTTGAACGTGACTTCGACAAAGTCCTGTTCACTCCTATCCATGTGCCATGCGGCCTTGCCGCGGACAACTTCGAGCTGGTTGATGACAACGGTGCCGGACGGCTTGTGCGAGGTAACGTGGGTAAAGTCGATCAGGATGACGAGCACGAGGATGATGGTGGTCGCGAGCGCAGACACCGCGTTGAGCCGCGACAGTGTACTGTGCATCCTTGCTACAGAGGCGTAAGGGAGAGGTAGAGGAGGAAGAGAGGGAGAGAGAGATGGCGAGGAAGGGAGGTGCAAGTGTCACTTTTCGACTTGCAGTGGGCGGAGGATGAAAGGCCACGTCGAAGATTGGCAAAATGGCACACGGTTGAGCAGCTCTTTGGACCCTGTTGGGCACTTCCGATGCATCGGTATCCATCGTATTCCCGATCCTTTACCACCGATCCGCGCATCCTCAACGTCAGAGTCTAACATATTCCACTTTTTCGACTCCATCCCCTCCTCCGCAACTGCCGATCCCTGCCCTGAAGCAACACCATCGACCTGCACCTGCTTCGCACTGTATCAAAGGTAGCCGATTGGATCATCCCCTTACAGATGTGAAACCTCACGTTCCTGCCGGCTGCATCTCTTGATGCCCAATGGACGAGACCACCATGCACGAGAAGGATCGGAGCCGCAATCTTGGCACGCTAAAGCTTAAAGTGAATCCCTCACCCTCGGCTAAGCATGGTTGTTGCATAAAGCTCTTTCTCTATCTCTGTGAGTGTGCTTGTCGGAGCAGTTCATCCGACCCATGATTCGAAAAGGTTCGGCAGTCTTCATGCAGCTCTAATTTGATCAGCTGAGAGCATCAAGGCCGCGGCTACTGGTTGTCAGAGCTCTTCATGCCGCAAGTGGCCGCTATAGCAGAGGTCTCAGGCCGATATGGTTTGTAAGTTTGCGCTAGCAGTCTTAATTGCTCCAACTAAGATAGCGGAACCCACGCTAACTGCGCCCGCAAGCCACACCGTCGATCAACAGCAGCCTCCATGCGAGTCCAGAAGACAATGGGTACGGTACATGTCTAGCTGTGCTTAGTTGGTGGAGTCAGTCAGTGGAATAAGTGCGCTGAAGCTCATGCGAAGGTGGTATTGGACCACATCCGTGTCGGATTGCAGAGCATATCCGCATGACTCGTCAGGAAGAGAAGGAGCTGCAATGCGCAAGTCGCTGTGAGAGCGGGACAAAGTTGTTTGCTGCAACTTTTACTCGCAGTTTGACACATGAATGGAAGCGACTGGGCTGAGACAAGCGAGGCAGGCGAGAAAGCAAGCTGAAGCGCAATGGTTCGTTGCTAATACGTCATTTTGTTTTTTTGGTCGCCCTTGCTTGCTTTTCGCAGCCCTTGACCTCATTCTCACCGCTTTCATTCCAACCGTAGAGCTCGGCACGGTTCGTTCCGTTGCTCCCGAGCGAGTCGAGGCCTTGGTAGACTGTTTTGTGCTGCAGAAGAAGCAAAGACATGCAATGCAAAACGTGGTGGCAGAAGCCAACGAGGCGCACACTGCATTCTGCACATTTCATGCGCCCGCACCACTTTGTTTCATTCCAACAAGTCCAGGCTGGAGCCACGGTGCACAGCAAACTCACACACACACTCTCTCTCTGCTTGCTAGTGGTTGTAGGCGTCAATGCAGTTGGCTGCATCCATCGCGCGAACCAGCCATGTCGGTCAGGACTGGAAAAAAGCAAGAGATGACACCGGTCTCATAAGCATCGACGGATATAACCCCGCGACGTAGCAAGACTCAAGCTTCGGCGAGAAAGGCGGTGTTGCAAACGATCGATGGCGGATACCTGTTCTCGATCGCGGCGAGTTAATCAGAGAGTCATGCTAGGAATGCAAGGTGTCAGTGTCTTTGCGAAACATGTCGGCGTATTTTCAGAGAGATTCCGTTCGAGTGTACCATAAAAAGTACACATTTAGCCAAATTGAAATCGCACTCGTCAGGTGCTGCCAACTCTTTGATCATCTCACGCAGACCAACACGATTGACAGCCTTTGCATCATCGCCTCTTCTGCATTAATCTGCCCTGGCTTTGCCCTCTGTTCCTTTGTACGTCTTTCGTCGGATAAGCGAGCAGCTCGCATACCTCCAATTAACAACTCTCTCTGCTTTGCACTGCCGATCTTGCTGCATCTGCCAGCAACAATTCCCTCTCATATCTTACGCAGCCCTTTCTGCTCTCCATCGTTCGGCCCAGCTGCACACTCTGTACCGGGCAGCCCGTTCTTCGACTTTGCTCAAAAGGACTTGATCCTCATCGTCGAATCGCACCGAGCGCTAACTTCTTCTCACTTGCTCAACGTCGTCTCCGCTTGTTGTCTCCGTTCGCCCTCATCATCGCCGCTGGTACCAGCTCTGCTTATACACGATTCGACAAGCTGCCCAGCTCCCGCGTTCCCGTTGCTTTCCTTCGCTCATCCTTTCTCCAGCATTGCATCTCTGCATCGGGATTCGTCCATCAACTCTGTACCTATCCAATTCACATTCGACCGCCATCTCAGCAGCAGCAGCATTACCGCGATGTCGTCAGCGCCGAAAGCGTCCTTCACATACATCAGTCCGTCGCGGCGCTCCTCTGGCTCTTCTTCGCAAGACGAGAGCAGCCTTGACGTGCTCCCCGCTGAGCTCCAAGGTACTGTTATGGCGTCGAAGTTCGCGCAGATCCGGGAGCAGCGTGTGGAAGCACGCACCGTTCTGCGCCAAGCGAAACAGCGTACTCGCAACCAGCAGACGGACCAGCAGATCCTTCTCCTCATGCAGGCCGACGAACGGCTCGCGTTGCTCCTCTCCCAGGCGGCTGACTCAATGCGCGCACTCCTCCCGCCGCCTTCGCCGGATACAGTGAAACTCTCACCCTCCGCCACCGAGGAGGAGCGGAGTGGGGCAAAGGCGTTTGAGCAAAAAGCACAGCATTGGTTCGCGATCCTCAACGAAGTCCAATACTCGCTCCGCAGCGCGGTGAGGTATTTGAGAGACGCACAGCTTCCCCCACTCACACCGACTGTAGGAGCGGAAGCGAGGGCGGCGGGGAAAGCGGGGGCGGCGGGGAGGGGCCACAGCTTGTCAGTCCTCGACGCGTTTGTCGACCTAGCAGGGCTGGAGGGGAAGACGTTTAAACTTCCCCCCACCCCCGAAACCGCCAACCCGGCGGGGGGGATACCAGAAGCAGCGCTCAGCCTCCAAGCACTCCGAGAACGGGAGCAGAATTGGAAAGCATTGTCGGGATCGCTACACCAGATTCACCAAGGCGCCAACAAGGCGCCAACGCCACCATTAGAACTGAGCCTACTAGAGTCGATCAGAAATCGCGGCTCCACCGCCGACCGCATCCTGATCGACGCACTGGTTAATACGAATTAGCTTGGCGCAGTGAAAGAAAGCTCCCTGCTACTGCTGCTGTCAACTCCTCGCGCATCAACGTTGGGGTTGTCGTACTTGGCTTGATGTATTTGTATCGCCATTTAATCAAACGCGCATTCTTCGTTCTCGATGCGATGCGAGCGTGTGTTTGTGTCCGCATGACGCAGTCCAAGCTACAACTTGCTCCCCCGCGGGTGCGCTGTCACATGGTGATGCCGCTCGCTCTTCTTTCAATGCTCTCAACGCGGCAATACACATAGCGCCAAGGTGATGCACAGTCCAAGATAGCCTAGTGTATCCAATAAAGTTTGCGTAAATGATGGATTGCATGGGTGCTGCTCAGAATCCGATTGACACAAAACCTGACTTGCCGCCGCCAAGTCCCGCTGCTATGGCCGCTGTCATTCCAGCACGCTGGTGAGCGTTCAGCAGAGGATGCCGTCGCGGCTGGTGTTACGAGTGCGGTCCGAAATGAGCGAGCGGACCACGGGTGGAGGCGAGCGTGCCAAGTTCTTTGTCGGGCTGTATGGCGAGTTGTGCGCCGCTGCCACTGACACCGACGCGCGCGGTGCGGGGGCGGGCTCGTCTTGGTCCATCTCGGCGCTGGTGCGCTTGACACCTCTTGCTGCGGCGTCGTCGTCGTTCTGCTGTGCCGGTGGTGGTGGTGGTGGTGGTGGTTTGGGCTCATCGCCACGAGCCGCTGTTCGGTGCTTGAGCGAGTCCGAGCGCGAGCGCTGCTGATTCGCTTCGTCCGCATCCCACCTTGGCGGTCTCGTCGCGGGGGCGGTGGGCGTGCGGAAGCTGCGCGGCTGGCTCGCATCGTGCGAGTGCGAGTAGGGCGAACGAAGAATCGCCGGATCCGGATGCACTGCATCGTTGCCAAGCTTGAGCAGACTCGCAACAATGTACGCTCGGTCCAGCGTTTCTCTTCGATACAGATCCACGCCAAACCCGCCGCCAAGGTGCAAACGTACGCTGTAGAAGTCGTACATACCATTCCGTTGCCTCAGGCGCATGTTTTCTTGGACAAAGATCGTCCCCGCCGCCGGCGTCATCAGCCGAGCCGCTGGCGTGCTCATAACCACTTCGGCCGCAGCAGGCACCGCCTGCGGAACCACTCCGACTGGGTCAATCAGCGAGGTCCAAATGTCTTGAAGTCGGCTCGTCTCCGAAGGATGGACGAGTTCGAACAGCGAGCGCTCGTTCAGCTCGGTGGGCTGATAGCCGAGCAGCGCAGTACACTCTTCAGAGATACGTGCGCACTGCAGGTTGGTCGAGCAGATCATGGTCACCACCGCTGATACCATCCCATCCGCCGAGTCTGACGCGGCAAAAGCTGCATGTGGACTCTTGGGAGTCTGGACAGAATGTTGCCCGTGGCCATAGTGCTGCTGCTGCTGTTGTTGTTGCGAATTCGGCTGGTATGGTTGGTACTGCTGGTCGTAGGATTACGAATGCGATTGCTGTCGTGCGCCTTGTGAATGCGCAGCCGACGCCTTGGCGAATCCATCGCGACCGTAGTTCCCGTTCTGCTGCTGATGATACGACCAGGATGATGCGGCATACCCGCCATTGTGCGCACCTACGTCCGAGGGATGTCGGATATGGTCCGGCCGAGAGTAAGGATAGCTCGAGGCCGAGACCGAGTTGGATGCACTTCGAGAGTGAGCGCCAGCGCCGTGCGTTCGGCCGCTGATCTGCATCACAGAGTTGGAAGAGAGTAATGGTGGAGAAAGCAGATCGGTAGCCCTCGTAGGAGACCGGAAGTAGCCAGACTCGGAGCTAGGCGACTGTTGAGTGTACGACGCTGAAGCAGGCGAGCCAGAAACATCACTTTTGCCCTCTAGCGATTGGAGGGTAGCAACGCCCGTCTGGGAAGAAGCGCGGTCCTTCAAACGAGGCCTGCCGCGTTTCTTGTGTTGAACATCAATGCACGTATCGCTCTTGCCTAGATTCACACATCGACGGCATGGCCGACTGACATCGCATGCGAGGTGGGCGCGCTTGCAGTTGAGGCAGGCGGAAGGTACATGCGCTTTGGCAGGCTTGCGTCCTGGCTGCGAAGGCTCTTCAACGGTGGGGGAGACCAGAGATGCCGAAGCACCTTCAGCGGCTTGTTGTCTAGATGCGTACGAGTCACCCGACTGGCCTGAGAGGGGAGGAAGCTTGGGATCCTGTGTAGGTCTGCGCGGGTCATTCGCAATTGCTTCTCGTGTTGCTCGGAAAGCGGAGGCAGATGAGCCATTGATGCTGGGCGAGTGCTGGCTCTCACGTCCATGCCAGGAAGCGGATGATGGAAGACTGGCAGACAAAGACGGCAGCTGGAATGAGTGGTTAGCGCCGTTGCTGCTGGAGCTCGAAGTTGAGAGCGGGGGTAGCAAGCGGGAGAAGGAAGATCCAGCGCCTTCGGAGGATCGATGTTCGAGGGGCGGAGATCTGTGATCCTTCCAGAGCGAAGGTGCGGGTGGTCGATTGCGCTCAAAGTAGCTGCTACTGGAAGAGTAAGAGGCCGAAATGGGATGGTGATAGGAGTAAAGGCGTGTAGGTGGTGGCGGTGGCAGAGGGCCTGCAGATGAGGATGATGCCGGGTGTGAGGGCGGAGAACGCTGTTGAGAACGGTAGGAGCCCGAGGTTGCCTGTCCATCCGACTGGTTTGACAAGGAGGGAGACAATGGCGGCAGCCT
This sequence comes from Ustilago crameri, assembly GCA_024271935.1. Lineage (NCBI taxonomy): Eukaryota > Fungi > Basidiomycota > Ustilaginomycetes > Ustilaginales > Ustilaginaceae > Ustilago > Ustilago crameri. The sequence continues at coordinate 707,128 of JANBMJ010000009.1, forward strand.
TGCTTCGTGTGAAGCAAGACGGTTTTCTGACTCGGTCATGCTGACGGTCAGGCGAGTTGGAGAGAATCTCTGTATACGCTGAACACTGTACTCGTTGTGTCAGGATGTGGCAGGGTAGATGTATGTTGTTTGGTTAGTCTCGAGTGCGACGGACGGGTTCCGGGGCAGAGCTAATGCTGAGATGACCGGAGGCTGCTCGTGAGTGAAGCACACGTTGGATGATGGCTTCGAGCAAAGATGGATGATGAGTTGTCGTGGATGGACGAATAGGTTACGGATGTGGTAGAGGAGACAAAGGTACCAAAGGGCTGGGGAGCGATGACGGCAGGGAGTAGACGACGAGGATGGGGAAAGAGGAGGAGAGAGAAAAGCGGATGGTCAGGCGGCTGACAGAATGGACTGAGACGGAGATCTGGTTCCTGAGCAACCACGAGACGGAGCAATCTGCAGCGAGCGGCGGACAGTGGGGAAAGGCTAGCCACTGGAGAGTGCCAACTACTGTAAGTCACTGTAATGCAATGCGACGGAGTCTATTCAGCGAGAGCGAGAGAAGGAGGATTCCAGGCAGGGCTTGGAAGGGGCACACCTCGGCGGAATCGCAGTCTTTTGCAGAGAGGAGAAAATCAGACTCAGGATCAAGGGTCAGGTTCTCATGCAAATAGAGTGAGTGGGGTCAGGTCGGACCAAACGGCGTGACGGGGTGTGGCAGCAGCAGGACACGGGCATTGCATTGAGGAGAGGGCACGGTCAAAGTTGAGCGACCAGCTAATACAGGACCGACGTCTGGATTGAGGTAACGCCCGAAGCGAGGCTATCCGAGTTGTCCTCCGCAGACAGCAAGAGGCAAAGAGGCGCATCCAAAGGTGGGGGTTTCTATCAAGACAAAATGTATTTCAACGGCTGGCGCCCCGTGGCAGAGAGAGAGCGTGCGTGCGTGCGTGGCGCAGCGAATGATCAGCAAGCCAAGGAGAAAAAGGGAGAAGCGGGGGAATTGTTGCAGCCGCCGCCGTTGGTACCGAATCAGAAATGAGGAGACAAGACGCTGGCCAAGGGAAAGGGGCAGAGACACTCAGAAGCTAGAAATGCGGAGAAAGGCGAGCGAACGGAACTCTTGGATTGTATGTAACAAAGGCCAATTTCCCGCAACTATGGCTCGACCAGGCAGGCATACAGTAACGTTATGGTAGAAGGATTGGACTCTGTCTTGCCTCTGAATCTGCAGTCTCCAAGCACCGATAAGCGGGCCGACGATAGTGCACAAGAGAAAAGACGGTGGGTGGGACCGGAGAAGAAATTGGCAGACAACACCAAATCTGGCCGAGACAGAGCAATGCGAGCGGAGAGATACTGATCCGGGCCAACCAGCACGGGCTAATCCGAGCAAGGAACAAGGAGCAAAAGACCAACAACGGGTGGGGTACATTCGATGCAACTGCGCTGTACACAGCATACTAAGCTTTTAAGCATCTAAAGCGGGGTTCACTAAGAGCCAGTTGCGGGCCTTGCAGCCATTAGAAAGCCACGAGGGGAAATTTCCCTTGAGAAAGATCAGGCGAGGTGGGCAGCTGAGGAGCAGCACAGCACGACAACACAGCCAATCAGAGAATTCTTTGGGCCTTTTTTTTTTTCCCCCTTTTGGCGAGGGTTTGGACGCTAAATAACGACGCAGGGCGGAAAATTCTGATCATTGTGTTTTGCATCCCTCACTGCACCAGTCTAAAGCCGTCAGGCACACACACACTCTCTCTCGCGTCACGGAACTCGCAGCGCCGACCGACCAAAAGGATTTCTCCGCTCCCACATGAATTGCTCCTCTCACCCTCGCCCTCGCCCGCGCCATGACGATTTCGATTTCGATTTCGGTCCAGTCTACATCCACTCATGAAAGTGTGCCGATCCGTCGCTGTGGTAGAGATGATCACCGCGCGGCAGCCATGCTATTCAATCGTACTGATCAACTGCTGCTACATCTTTTGGGTTTGGCTGCGGACATTTTCCGAAGCTTCGGCAGCAAGCCAACAAGAGTGCAACACTGTGATCGGCAAAATTATTGGAGCCGGACGTGGCTCCCCCACAATGGAACCCCGATTGGATGCAAGGTTGACCGGCGAAAGGAATCAGCGGTCGCTCGTCGGTGCGCTGTGGTAGCCGTCGCTTTTTGGTTTCCATCCCCGCAAGTTCAAATACGATAGATAGCCCGCTTGCAACGTGCCCTCCTCGCCTGGCCCGCGCAACGACGCACTTTCGTTGACGCTCAAGATGGTCGCATATTGCTCTGTTGTGGTCACTGCGCTCGACAGGATATCTATGTCAATGTTGTCTGATTCCATGAGTGCCCAAACCTGATCCCAAGCTGGTGCTCGTAGCTGCTTCAGACGCAAGTCTAAGTTGCAGTCTTGCAGCTTGTTCCTCATACCGGGTATAGCGGAGCGTCAAGTCGATCTGGTGCGACGTTGGCCTTACCATCTCAAAGTGGGGTCGGCATGAATCTGATCAGTCTACCGCACGCTATGTCGGGCGAGCGGCACCGACGCCTCTCGTAGCAGACGTTGCCACGCTCATTAAAGCAGCCTCGTGATTCGCCCGTGGTCGCGGTCTCGTGATCCAGATGGTTTCCTTGGTACCGGTAGGTAAGTACTGTACTTGTCTTTCCGCCGGACGTTGCGAGATAAGCGGGATCGAGAGTCTTGAGCCAACAGCTATGTGTTGTAGCATTAGCTTCATTCTCTTGCCAGCTTCAACAGGGCTGTCAAATCACGGACCGTCGGCCAACTTGGTTTGCCACGCGATTGCAGGCTCAAAGCTGACACTTTGCAGACCTTGCTTGACCGGTCCGGCGCGAGACGTTGACCTTGCTTTTCCGACTCTGCCTTCCGTTCAGCCGTCTTTGGTGTACTGACGTGCGCATGGCCGCTGTGTGCATCTGCAGATTGAGCCTTTGCGCTTTAACCTGTGCTCATGCTTTGACCAGACCAAGTGAGTCCAAGCTTCTCCACGGAGCGCACATGTACTGTACGGCGACAGGAACGACGGAGGACGCGTTGGCTAGCTGACTACCGATGCCGAGACGACCAGTGATAGTGATAGTAGAATGTCATTCTCCAGACGGGCTTGTCGGAAGAGGGTTTGTGGCAAGGATCATCAGCTTCGGCGAGACGAGTTATGCTGCCAAAAGCGGGTCAGATTCCGAATTAGCGGACGGATAGCCAAAATGTTGCGAGTCCTGGAGGCTAGGAAATGAAATTGACACGAAAATATGCTCGAGAAAAGGCGGGATTATTTGAGGACACGAAGGGCTGAAGCACTTTGTTGGTTGTGGCTGAACGTGCGTATAGATCTCACAAAAGGCCATGGTATCGGCACCTGCGAAGGGGTCATACGAACAGGGGCGATCCGTGGCGAACAAGCTCTGAGCTTCTCGCATGGAAGACGCTCGCGCATCCTGCTCAAAGAGAGGGAGAGACTCACCGAGCACGCCAGAGCAACTGGAATTCAAGTCACAAATGAGGAAACGCAGCGCATGATCAAGGTTTGCTTTGCGCCTTGATCCGATCATGGAACAAGACGCAAGCAAGCGATTCGGCTCGGAACCATCACACTCGCCTCGGTGATAATCAGAGCGAGAGCGGCGGTACCGAGTCTGTGAGCGAGAACCCCAAACGAAGCGGCTTGAAAAACTCAGGCTCACGGGTTGCAAGGCACAGCGCTGGAAGGGCAGCAGCAGCAACTCGACGAAACTTCGGCTGTTGCGAAATCTTATGCGAACTTGCCATGTCAAATCCTAATCAAACTGCTGAATCTGGAAGTTGTCCTGCTGCGGATACGTAACAAGTGACCATGCCGAATGTTGCAGGCACAGAACCGCAAGACGGGTGTCAATCTGCCGTTTCAACAAGGTGAATTGCAGGGTCCAACGACGGCATTTTCAGGGTCAAAGCCATGCAAGGCCCAAAGACACACCACACCAGGGTCGCACTCTCTCTCATTTAGCCGCCGCCGCGTCAAGCACACACAAGACGCATGCATGTTTCAAAGTTGATTAAATGTGAATACGGCAGCAAGAATTACTTACAGCGGAACAAAGCAAAGCGAAGCCTAACTCATGCACCAATCACTGCGACATTCAAGCGAGCTCACCCGACCAAAGCCGCCTGTTGCCTGCAGATCAGCTTCACTACGATTGACTGGAGCTGCAACTGCTGCATGGTCCGCGCATTGCTTCGGAGCAAACCAACAGCAGTCACTGTAACTTGACTTGGTCAAGCTACTGTAGCTTGTCATTCAGTGATCGCGCCGCACAGGGTCGTGCATAGAATGCAGATGTCTGCTAATGCAGCGCATCGTTGATTGTAGATAGATGCAGTGGAAGCAAGACGCTGTCGTTGTCTTGGAACTGACAGACATCGGCGCTGTCAGGGCGGGTAATTTAGCTTGAACCCAGAGCAACGGAGGCAATCGCGTCAAGTGTCAAGTGCCAAGTGCCCGCCAGACCAGCCAGCCAGCCATCCAACCAGAAGGCCGCGGGCGGGCGCTTGGACGCGTGCTGCTGCTGCTGCTGCAATTTCCACTCAATTATAGTTGATTTCAAGACTGCCTCCGCTTCTGCTCGCTCCTGTTCGCTTGATCCTCGCTCACATCGGGAAAGTGGCCTGAGCTCGCTTTGCTCCTTCTCACCCTCAAGGCTTCGAGCCATCACCCTTGCCCCTTGCTGTCACTTTCACCTTGCAAATACGCCTCCGTTGCCATCTCTTCATGATCCACTCACCCCTCTTGTCACACCTCCGAGCTACCGGTCGTGCTGTATCCGATTCTCTTGGACTTGGACTTGGACTTGCACTCGCATTTGGGGTCGACATTCTCACAACCTCGCAGCAGCAAGGCTTGACGACTTGGACGAATCTTCTCACACCAACTCGCCGTGGCGTCGGCCGTTGAGCAAACTCGGTACCTCTCCCACCGGATACATGGACCTTGAACATTATCCATAATTCGGAAACCGCATGCCGCGCGGCCAATTGTCTGGATCTCGACCGAGCCTTTCGACTTCATCTTGCTGATAAGGTTGGGCCTTCATTGTCTGTCCATCACCTTGATTGTTTGTCTCTTGGCACACACCAGCCACTTGGCTATTGCAAGTCGACCGACCGTCTCAGGGAGCAACCGGTTCTTCTCGCCCAATTGTCTTGAGCTGCGCGTTTGGCAAACCTTATCAAGCCGGCAGCCTTGTCGCAATTTTGTCCACAAGCCGTCGGGCAACCCAATCGTTTAGATCCGGTTTCATTCTTCGCACGCTTGCTTACAATCAGCCAGGCGGTTGTTTGCGTTTTCCTACTCTGCATCTGCTTCATCTTCGCAACCCAAGTCCCCACGCACTTCTTCATCACCTCGGATTCGGCGTTGCCAAACAGCTCGTTGCCCCTCCTACTTCAGCCCGCCGGACGACGCTCGCATTCGAGCTGTCCCTTCGTCAGCTGTCTCGATCCTCCGACTCGTCTGCCCGCCACTCGGTGGTGCAGCCTTGGCTCTGCTCTCACCGATCTCCACAAACCTCGCGCCACAGCGCCTCTTCAATCTGTAGATGCTCCGCTGCCGCTAGTCGCCCTCTCTCATTCGGCCCACTGCCGCTCTTGCGCACCATCACGACTTTCTTGGTACTTCGCATCCCATTCCCCTCTCTCGGAATACCTTGACAGAGTACGAATCTGGAAAGCACGTCGACCTCTAGCTTCCAAGCTTTTGCGGCAACATCGGGGCTCTTAGAAGCAAATCGGTCGACAGTGCCAGACTGTTCTTCCCGCATCAACATTCTCCAAAAGCGCACGGATCACTTCTGATTAGGGAGCGACTGCTTCTACGTCTGCCGTGAGGCATTGTTGCAGCGTTGGCTCCATCGTCAGCAATCCTTCAATCATGTTCCAGCCAACATGGTCTCAGGACTCATCCGACCAGCAGACGCACAACCAGCAAATGGACGGTCAACTGCCGTCGGGAGGTTCAGCCTTTCAGCATCAATCACACGGAGACGCACATCCTCACCACATGCACATGCAGCAGCACTCTGGCTACGATGCCGCTTCGTTAGGATTCCATCCGTCCGCCGACCAGCATGCTGCCTATGATGGCACATCAATACAAGACCCGAATGGCGCGCCGCCACCAGACCGGTTCGGCTATGGCATGCAACAGCAACAACAGCAGCAGCAACACGAGCAGCAACATCAGCATCGAGCACAGCAGCAGCAGCAGCACCATCAGATGGCAGCAGAACAAGGCACTCCCCTCTACCTTGATGCATCCCAGATGGGTATGCATAATACCACCGTCGAGGGGACTCACCATCACCCGGATCAGACATCGACATTTTCGTCCAGCATCAATCAAGGCTTCCAAGATGCCACTACCACCGCCGCTGGAGGTGATCCTTCTATGCAAGGAAACGATTTCCTAATGCAGCAGACCGACCAGTATCCTTCTCGCCCTCCCACAGGCTCCGAGCAGAGCTGGCAGGGTCAAATGGGCACTCCTAGCGGTACTCAAGACGAAGGCGCTGCCGAAAGCCTTTCAGCGAAACCCCGCCCCGCTGCACTGAAAATCGACATGGCATCACTGGCGTCGGCTCCTTTCGCAGCTGGCGGCGGACACGATGGTTCCGCTGCCACAGGAACAGATCCTCTTTCTGCTGGCCCGGGAAATGCAACCACACCTCATGCTTTGCAGACTCGTTTTGCGCCTCTACCGCAGCTTCAGCCTTCGCTCTACGAGCAGCAGACCATGATGCAGCATCAGTCGAGCTCCAACAGCGCGGCTACACTCGAAGACGCGTCCATGCAATCTACTTCCGGTCTAATGCCCGCCTTCGGAACGGGTTCTAGCCAGTTCAACAACGGTTCTGGTTCACGGAGTCCTGCAGTGCTCGCGCACAGTGGAGGCCACCCTTCCAACAGCCCTCACATTGGTCAAGCTGAAGTCATGGTAGGTGTGCCCGGTCTGCCTGACAGGTTGGGTCCCTCCAGTCATCTCGGAGTTGCCGCTTCACCTACTTCTCCCATACCGTCGCAGCTTGCAGGCGGCCATTACAGCCCCAGCTCGACACTGTCTGGCGCATTCTCTTCGCGACCAGGTAGTCGTCCGGCAAGTCGCGGCCTCAAGTCGGTTGCAAGCTTCACTTCCTCGGCTGGGACAGGACCCGCTTCAAACAATGAGCTTCCCACGGGTCGACCGAGATCCAGTTCCGGCAGCGGCGCCAACGTGCGTCCCATCGCAGCCTTGACAAGAACAACGAGCATGCAGAGCGAGATGGCATCGTATCAGGGCGCATCCCCTCATCCTGGACTGACACAGAGTCGCAGCGTACAGAATCTCGGTCAGGTCCAGAGTCCTGCCATGCCAGGCCAACTGTCTAGCCCCCGCCACCCAGGTCAACCCGGCATGGAACCGTGGAGTCCGGCTCATTCGCAGATGGAGCACTCCCATAGCTTCCGCGGGCCCTTCTCGGGCCCCGGCTTCCAAACGCCACAAATGCAACAATTCAGCCCAACGTTGACTTCCCCGGCCCAGTCTCAATACTCGCCGCAAGCGCACTTTGGCTCTCATACCCCGGGAATGATGCCCTTCTTTTCGCCGAGCATTGATACCGCGCCACAATTCCATTCTGCAGCAAGCATGTCATCTGACGGCTTCGAGATCGCCGGTTTCAGCGAACAGCGCCTGTCATCCGCCCTCGCAAACAGTGCTTCAATCAGCTCTGGGCCTGCGCGAGAGGGCCACAGCACACCTACAATTGTGGAAGAAGAGGAAGATGCCTCCCACGGTGGAGGTCGAGCATTGATGCCGAGACACGCGCAAAGCGATCCTCGCCTCGATGCTGCCTTCCAGCCGCACCAACCACACCAACAGCATCAAGCGCACATGCACCACCATCAACAGCACCCGCATGCGCAAACACACATGGCTGCTCAGTACTTACCGAGCCAGCATCCACCTGTCTTGCAACGGTCTCACTCCGACCAGATTCCGGGAATGCCGATGGAACCACCCGCGACCTTCCGTGGCCAGATGCCATATCCTCCCAGCATGCGTCCGAGTCTGTATCAGCAGGTCTCGATGGCTGAAATGCATCAATTCCGCCAGAATCACGGCCTCGGGGTATCTGAGCGCAATTTCGGCGACTGCTCCGCTTTCATCGACGACTACATTCGCCAATACATTTCGACGCCCAGTCGACTGGGTCTTGGAGAAAGGAACGTGCTCATCATGACAACAAAGGTTGCACAGAAGAGTTACGGTGCCGAGAAGCGATTCCTCTGCCCACCGCCTCTGGTTATCTTGATCGGTAGCAGTTGGTGGAATGTCTGTCCAGCGTCCACCCGACCTTCGCCCTTCTCTCCTCCAGGAACAGCGGAGTCCGACAAGGCCCCCACCGTTCTGTCGCCGCCGCGCGTCAACATTAACATCAGCGGCGAGCCAGGCGTTCAAGGTGGTGCTCTCGAATGGGCGTCGAGTAGCGGTCGTCTCATCGATGTCGGAAATGCATCCTCGGAGATGGCCATCTCGGGCCGATGCATCGGCAAGCAATTGTACATCTCGGATGTGGACGAAAAGAGACGCCACGTAGAGGCACTGGTTTCCATCTCGGTGCCAGGCTCGTCGCCAATGGATCGCCGTCTGCTCGGCACATTCCCTAGCAGGCCCATCAAGGTGATCAGCAAGCCTAGCAAGAAACGTCAGTCGTTACGCAACACGGAGCTTTGCGTCAATCACGGCTCTGTCATCTCGCTCTTCCACCGCCTTCGATCCCAGACCGTGTCGACACGCTATCTCTGTGTATCGGGTGCGCCCTCTTGGTTCAAAGGATCCGACAATCAGCCTTTTCTCAATATGAATCCTCGTGATTCAAAAGGGCAAGAACCGCCGAGCTGTTTCGTTGCCAAAATGTCGAGTTGGGACCCCTTCATCATCTACCTGGTGGATCCTAAGAAGCGGGCTGATGCTACACCCTCCGAGCCGCTGCAGCCTCCTGTTAAGGGCTACCCACCTCCTCCACCGAACGCATTGCCCACTATTGGCCTGACGAGCTCGCAAATGACGATCCACTACAATCAGCCGATTGTGCTCCAGTGCCTCAACACAGCCGTCGTCAGTCCCGTGATGGTGGTTCGAAAGGTGGAAAAGGGCACAACCGTGCTTGGTGGCGCTTGGGCCGGTCCCACTGAATCGATTGCTCGCGAAGCGATCGGTGACCCAGTCTCGCAGCTGCACAAGATCGCGCTCGAGGTGCTCGAGGATCCTTCGGCGTCGGTGCCACGCCCCATAGGCGAAGCAGGAGAGTCACCAGGAAACAGCGGTCCGTTCCTTGCGTGCCTCAATGAGTCTGTCGGCATGCACAGACCAAGCGAGCCTAGGAAGTGGGTTGGCAACAGCGGATATAGCGTGCCGTCAACGCCTACGACACCCTTGAGCTCGATGAATCTGGCCGCAATGGAAGCGGGTGACGTTCACAGTGGATACTTGCCCACGAGCCCGACATCTGCTGCTGCCTATGCAACGGCGCAGACGAACTTTTCGCTCAGCGGCGCTCGGGGATCCACGATGATGTCGCCGTCGGCTTCGTCGTCTTCACACGACGTCTCTGCGATGGAGCCACCGCCTTCGTCTGACGGAGGCAAGGTCAAGCGACCTCGTCGAGTTTCGTCCTCTGTGGTGATGCAGAAGGAGCGTGCTGCGGCTGCTGCAGCTGCAAGCAAGAACCGCCGACGTGGACAGTCGCTGTCCATGGTGGGCATGCAGAATCAAGGCTTGTCCGACGTGGAGATCCTCCGCCGTACCGGATCCTACGCCAACTCAATGACATCCGACTCTTCGGCAGCTGGAAGCACGGCGCCCGGGGCTATGTGGTCCGTCGAAGTGGCTGACTCGGACATCTGGACGGTCGTAGGCACGGATATCGCAAGACACTCGTTCTACGTGCCTCCTCAGATCGTAGGCGGCTCTCAGCCACAGACCGACATCACCAACGGCAACATTGCTCACCTGATCACAGTGCCGGCTCCAGCCCAGCCCATCACGCCGATTCCCGTCATCACCAATGTGGTGGCGCCAGGACGCGATGGCAGATCGCCGATGCCAGGACCAGCGAGCGAACAGAGTCCCGGTCTGGTGACGATCCTGGGAGAAAACTTCCATCCCAATCTGTTCATCTACTTTGGTGACTGGAAGAGCACACATCTGGAAGTCAGGACAAGGCAAACCATTGTCTGCTCGGCGCCTCCGGCTTTCGATTCAGGCCTTCCGCGTGGGCGCGTTCCCATCCTCATTGTGCGGCACGACGGTGTGATCTTCCCAACAGAATTCCATTATCAGTGCTGATGGGGCTTGCAAAAGGCTAGCGTGGAACCGGACAGCACTTGACCCAGCTTGTTGGCCGATCTCTTCTCCTCTTCTTGCCATGCCTCTTTCGTTTGGCTATCATTTTTCTTGTTCTTCTGCATTCTCTCTTGGGGCTCGAGAAATTTTCAATGGGTTTCATGTGTACATATTCCTCCAGTCTGTGTCTGTGTGACAGCTCAGCCGATGATCGTGAGAAAGAGCTCCAATGTCGTCACAATTTTCGGCCGGTACGCGAGTGGGAGGTGGTGGGGTGTTGTTCGGATGGTGTGGATCCGTAAGTCGATTGCGCTCCACACGAAAATTGCATCGGAACTTTGACTTGCGAGCTTGGACCACCTTTGGCGTTAAGCGCCCGAACAAGATTGCTCACGCCACCTCGCATTTCTTCTTCTCTTCCTTCCACCCACAAGCTCGTTCATTTTCCACTGGGAGGCTTCTCAAGATGACAGGCGCAGGTGCTACGAGGAAGCTCAAGATTCTGATGGCGCATGGCTACACTAGCAACAGTTTTCAATTCTTCAAGCGCTCTGGAGCCATTCGCAAGGCGTGCCACGATGTGGCGGATTTCACCTTCATCAACGGGCCTCTGATTGTGCAACCGATCACAGCTGCTGGAGACCTTGATGCTCCCGACGTCGAGGACGGAAAGATTGTCGATGAGAATGCTCCCATTGAAGAGCAACCACGAGCTTGGTGGAGAGCCGACGACGATGGCAACTACCTCGACTGGGACAAGTCGGTGGATTACCTCAACGACGTGCTCAAGAACGAAGGGCCGTTCGACGGCATCGTCGGCTTCTCCCAGGGAGGCTGTTTGGCGGGGATCCTCGCGAGCGCGTTCGAGAAGCCCGATAGGATGCCCGGGCTGAAGCTTCCCAAGGACCAAGGTGCTTTCAAGTTCGCAGTGGCCGTTTCGGGGTTTCGGAGCAGGGATAGGCTGCACCAGAAGCTGTTCGAGGAGCCCATCGAGACACCTGTTCTGCACGTCCTTGGAAGGGCTGACCAGATCGTCGACTTGGAACGCTCGCAGACGCTCGTAGATGTGTGCAAGAACTCACGAGTAGAGCTGCACGACGGTGGGCATTCGTTGCCTTCTCAGTAAGTAGCCTCCGATGGGTTACATCGCTGTAGTGATATCTGGGAACGACAAACAAACTAATGCTGTGATGCGGACCCCAAACTACGCCTCCTTTTTTCGTACAGAGCTCCTTGGCGCAACTTCTTCCGCGACTTTTTCAGCACCTTCACCTCGGATCCCTACGTTGCCAACGACAAGTGGAAGACGGTTCCAGGCCCATCCGAGAGGCCGCGAGGAGGCGACACCCCCGCAGGCTCTGGCACTGTGACGCCAACGCCCGAAACTACCGCCGCCGCGCTCGCTAAATCATCATCTTGCTCTTCTTCGAGTGCTGCAGCCTCGGCCTCCGCGACAGGTGAGCTTGACAACGATCCTTCCAATCCCTCGCGATTTGTTCCTAAGAAGAAAAGCAATCAACCCTTTCTCGCACATCAGAAGTGGAAGGCCGAGCAGGAACTTCGAAGAAGGAAAGCCGAACAAGACTCTAATGGTGGTAACAGTAGATCAGAGCAGAACAAGAGGACAGGGGAGGAAGAGGAGACAACCATTGATTTCAGCGGCGCGGCAAGAGTCGTCGGCAAGATGGTGCGGCTGGCGATGATGGCGATTGCCATGGTCATGGTGGCGGGTTACTTTGTGGCGGGGGATCCCATCTGGGGCTACCGTGGCAAATACGTCAAGATGAGGACGTACTTCCCAGTAAGTAGAGCATGTCCAACCACTGATCGTAGGATGGAGAGTGCTGCTCCAGTTGTCGAGCATCGCGGATGCTGACCTATGCCCTTGCCCTTTCACTTGTTTTGCTCGACTCACGATGACAGCCTCAACAAAGGGTCTTTTCGCTCCCCGAGCTGGCCATGTACAACGGTCGTGATCCCAAGAAGCCAATCTACGTAAGTCTCCTTTCGACGTAGTGTTGGTCTGCTCTGCAGCACGACCGATGCATTCTCGGTATTGACTTGGCGTTGCTTTACTCTGTTCCGGCATCACAGATCTCGATCCTCGGCGACGTATTCGACGTGACAGAAGGCCGACGAATCTACGGGCCTGGCGGATATTACTCGTTCTTCAGCGGCAAAGACGCCAGCCGTGCGTATGTGACTGGGTGCTTCAAGACGCATCTCACGTACGACGTGCGCGACTTTGACGACAAGCAGATGAGTGTAAGTAGTCTCGCATGGGATTGGTGTCCCGTCGAGGGGGTCTTGGCAACGGAACGAGTCGGCGGATTAACTAGCCCTTGTCAGACACGGACGTATACTGACACCTGGAATCTGCTACATTCTTTTGATTCCCGAACCACGTTGCGGTTAAGCAGGATCTGGTCACTTGGAGAGACTTTTACGCCAATCACGACCAGTACTTTAAGGTGGGTCGTGTGGTTCTACCGCCCATCGACGCTAGTGTACCGGTGCCAGAGCCATGTGAGGAGCCGACCGCGCAGCGAACTTAAGGATACGATGGTACTAGAATCAATGAATGGTTTTAGAATGCTGTCAAGAAGGCCGGGAATCCGCGTCGCGTTCTGAGACCCCGTTGCGCTTTACGAGAGCCTGTTGAAATTGTGAGACCTCTCAATGCGGATTGGCGTTAGGTCTAGAAAAGCGTCTACTGAGGCGGTACTGAGCTCAACAAGCGGACGATACTGCATTGCTCTGCATGCGGGAATGCGCTTGTTAAACCGCATGGCGCATCGTGGCTAGAGTGAGTGTATGTGGGTCAGATCTTATTTGTTCCCGTTGCTCGGAACTGCCATCAGTTGGTGCCAGCTCGAGCCTGAAAATACTGGAGATAGACACTATCCGATAGCTAGCTGTGCTGTTGATATGAAATGCTGAGTGACCGTTTCAAGAACAGTCCTAGGAGAAGGAAAGCAGAGCGAGAGTTGGCATCACTCATCTCTCAACTCGGGGCCTGAGCTTGGCCGTATTTGGACACCCGACGCGGCTTGGCCTCGAGATGAATTCGGGACTCGGAAGCTACGGGAGTTGAAATGCAATGAATGCAATGAATGCGACCTGCAATTGCACTTTATGTCGATTTTAGTCCAGTTTAGGCTATGCCGATGGCAAGCGTCGGAGGCTAAGTTAACTTAACTACTGCATCATGTCGAGTTGCATCCGTGTGCGAGGCGATTAGATGCGCGTATTCGAAGGCTGAGCAATGGCGTTGGAATTGGCCTGACTCTGAAAAGCGTTCGAGTACAGTACCATGGCCAAGTTGTTTGCAGGCGGTGATGGGCTCGGCGCAGAGGAAACTTCTGAAAGGCCGATGGAGTGGTAAATCAATTTTTTAATGAGACAGCTGAGACGAAACCCGGAACAAGACAGGATATGCAAGCATCGTGCGGATCAACTGAAGCTAAAAAAACAGGTTTGGGCCCTACGATCGAACAAGCGTTGGTTTGTGTACAGTACTGTATCACAAACTCCGACTTGCCTTGATGCAAGCGTACCGGATTCGCGTCTCAATTCTTTTGTTGATAAGCCGAGGATAACAGCCGCCTGTTGAGTTAGCATTCGATATCTGAACCTCAACCGTTGCGGGTCAAGATGCCGAAAGCACCAAAGTGGTGTTGGTGTGAGAATGCAGCAGCCGGCGCGGAGGGGGGCATTTGTGGTGTGGCGTAATTAGCTGGCGCAGGATCACCCAATGTGTAGTGAGCTCTCGTGTCCAAGACGCGGGAATCGAAGCGAGAAGCAAGGCCCTCGCTAAGTTATCGCGACCCAGCACGAGGGCGGGGCGAGTTACTCACTGTAACTTAGCCAGTCTTGGGAGTGCATTCGGTAAACAAAAGTCCGCCCGGCCCGTGCCTTGGACGGGAAGACACTTTGCAACACCGCCCAAGTGCCTCCCTCACCTACAGTATCACGATCAGAGATTCAAGTGGTGGAGCAATCATGCAAGATGCTTTGATGCCCTGAAGAGATAAAGTGCCCTCTCCATTGTTATTATCGATTGTGACGGCTAGCCTAGATCTAGGACGACACCTAGGAACAGTGGCAAGCGACTGCGAAAAGGTTGTTGCTTGGACTCGTTGGAATTTCACGATCCGCGCACCGAAAAGTGTCAAGGCTTGATTAAACATGTGGACATCACCTGCGAGCCAGATTTGGTACCTTAACCATACCGGTACAGTACCTTGCCGTACTGTCTCGCTGTTCTTGGGACTCAGGATCAGGAACTCGGAGTTGGCTGCCAAGCTGACCAGCTGATCACTCTGTGCAGGTTGCTGCAGACTATAATGTACACTTGCAGACGTGTGTCCCTGAGTAGGTACAATCCTTGTACGGTACCGGTAGAGATGTATTTTTTTCGCTACTCCTTGGTCGGGAAAAGATTGACCCGACTGCTCGTCTCTCGCTCCCACTGTCTACCACGCGATACTGGTTGCCATACTATCCTGCTCGCTTGAGTTAGCGCAGGTTCGCCTGCTTGTTCAACAGCCGAAGCTGGCCACTAGTCATTGTCTGTGATGCACCTATGTTGCGCTCGCATCTCGGCAGATTGGTATACAGTAACGAGTCGGCCCGATAAACCCATCTGAAAATCGCTTGCGTCGGCAGGCCAGTTGATCGTTTGTTTTTGTTCTTGCAAGGAAAAAGGACGTCAAGACGAAAGCAGTGCCAGCAGGGATCAAAATAGAATTGGCCAAGCCCAATTTGAACCGCCAAGCGAGGGCCCAACATAAGCTCTGGACCCCCGCATCACACTGCCTTGAATGGCGACCCGAAACTCTGTGTCGGCTGCAAGTTTGTCAATTTATTGAGTGCGATCATTGCTCTTTTACCTTGCAATGGACCCCTACCAATGGTGCCGAGCATGAACTTGATTGCCCATGTGTCCATTTGTGTCAAGTGCAGTACATGCATCCAACGAAAGGCGTCCAGACCATTATGAGCAAGACCTCTTGTTTGCTGTTTGACAGGATGCTATCCATTGTTCCCGCACAGCTTTTCATGATACTATCGCCCAGTACTAAAGATTTTGCTTGTTGCGCTCTCATCACTGTCGATGGTTGTCGTAGGTGTACCGCTCGAAATACGTCTAGAATCGCTGAAACGCCGATGGAAGCCAGCAGTTTGATGTTTCGGATAATGTATCCTTGCCTGATCTAATCGTCTTGGACAGCCGTGCTAGCAAGCTAAAGTTCCCTAACCGATGCTAGCACGACCTTTCAAAGCCCGCCCTTGCAACTACTATACCCTGCATTGTACCGAACTTGGACAAGCGTCGTCGTTCGGCAGCGGGACTCGGTATACAGTAGTATCGCTCATGACTGTGCAAACCGAGGGCAAAGTCCGTACTGTAGTAGCTTTGCCGACTGAGATCGCTACCACAGTTCTTTTGGTTGCTGGCACATGTGTAAGCACAACCGACATTCTGGGAGCGGGCACAACTTGCAGACACGATGCAAGCCGATTCTAGGATAAATTGACTGGCGGTCAACGAATCTGACCTGACTGTCGCAGCAAGCGATCAAGCAAAAAAAAAAGAGATTAAATTCAAAACTGTGTGCGCATTTTCTTGGAAGAGTGCTCAGGAACCCTGCATTCTTTCTATCAACATTTTTTGGCGGAGTTCAACAGGTCCCAGTTTTGCCTAGATGCAGAGAACCCCTCGACGATTGCCACGCGCGAATGACGCTCGCACACTGCACTTGGATCTGCCCACGATGCCGCTCCTTTCGTCTACCTACTCGCTTGCTTGAACCTTGAGCTGCGACGGGCTCGGTAATGTGCAGCAACGTGAGAAACGCCGGCAGCTCTTCTTTCAGCTTTATTTGATCCTCATACAGCTGCATCTGCTGCTGTATCATGATGCAGCCAGATCCATTCCAGCTCAAGTCCGAATGCATCGGTATTGTGGTTTGCAGCGCCCATGTCAGTGCGAAGACGACACTGAAACTCATGAGACAAGCTCATGAACCAAGGCAGAGAGATGCTGTGCAATGTTTTGCGACTGTCCCTCCCTCTCCGGTACAGCCTTGTCTTGGTCGAAAGTCTTGGCCCAATTTGCCAATGACAGCATCGGTGTTTTCGACAGTTCTGCTCCATAGATTGTCTAGGGTCTTGTCCTGGCATGGCCTGGCCTGGACCTGATCATGTCTAGGCCCGACCTGATTTCGCCTCGTTCTCTGCATGCGATTCAGTGGACCTTTCAACCCACTGATCTGGTCGCGGCTTTCATACAGTACATTTCGAGCGTCACGGTCAACTTGCCTCATCATAGTGGCGCGACCGGAAGAATCGCCCAGGCTTGCTTGCATCTTGTCGCCTTGCCTCCGTGACCCAGTCGCTGCCCTTTTCCGCTGGATCCCGCTGTCGCTCTCCTCTCTGTCCTGCATCTCCCCCTTCGCCGTGCTGGCCCCTCGTCACCGCGTATCGCGATGCTCTCCCACGCATATCACCTGTTCATGCCTGCGGCAAATCCGCGTTCCGAATCCATGTCACCACGTCCCTATGCATGCGTGCTACTGTATCAGGCGCATTGCCCACGCCTGCAGTACCGTATGCAATACGCTCTGCACCTCTGCGCTCGTCTCATGAATGCCAACCTCTTCCTTTCAGTGCTTCCAGAAGCAAAGCTGTCCCGCTCTTCTGATGCACCCAAATTTTCGTCTCCTCGCAATCTGACTCAAGCCAAGCTGCCGATGGCCGCAGTTCCTCCCTGTGCATGATACCAGTGCTGCTATGTCCAAATCAGGCGGCGTCGCTCAGGTTGCGCTCAAGCATCCCTCACAGGCTCTATCGCCACCTCTGCTCCATGATCCCGAACGTCCCGCATTACTTAAAACTCCCTGTCTTGCGCACCATCGCCCCCTTTGACTTCGCCTTCCCGCTGTTTCCCTCCGAACCTTCTACACCGAGCGGACTGATCTGTCAGCTACCATCTTGTCCTTCAGGGAGCTACACTACAATTTTCCCTCGTCTCAGCTCTTCCACGACCTGCTGCCGCTTTTGCTCTCCGGCGCATCCTGCAGAGTCCGCCATCACCCAACGATCCCGCGGAAATACTTGTCGCCCTGTCTGCCCCTGAATGCACAGCACAAGTCTGATCCATCACTCACCTTCCA
Source organism: Ustilago crameri (assembly GCA_024271935.1). Lineage (NCBI taxonomy): Eukaryota > Fungi > Basidiomycota > Ustilaginomycetes > Ustilaginales > Ustilaginaceae > Ustilago > Ustilago crameri. Next base: position 724,668 of record JANBMJ010000009.1, read on the forward strand.
GATCTGAGGCTACTGTCAATCTTGGATTCAAGCATCTGTCAAACGCCTTTCATCATCACCACTATCTGGGTCTTTTCATGACTCTCGGCAGACTTGGCTTGCACTTGAATTGAGTTGCAAATCGACTGTGCCGGTTCCCTTTACCGTATATTGTACGTTCTTGGTTGCTGTTCCCCCCCTTCGGTTTCCTCTGCGTCTCACTCATCTTGCTTACCTACCAATAACTCCTGGACGGGTCCACTCATCTCTTGCTGTGTTTACTCTTTGCTGGTTTACTTACCTATCTTGACGTCTCTGTGCGCCATCTCTGTATATCACATAAATATATGCTCGCTCGTTGGCAGCTGGCGCCCTCTAGACGATGAACACGGGCTTTTCCGAGCGCAGTGTACCATCTGAAGCTGGCATTGACCGAACCCACGACAAAGACTATTCTTTCGACCGACCACACGCTGGAGCCGTCGACTTTAGCAAACAACATCAGCACCATCGACCGGCATCGCAGAGTTCCAACTCGCTCCCAACGCCGTCGTCACAACCGCAGTACATTGGCTCGTCTTACCAGAATCCCATGTATTCAACCCCTCATCACATCAAGCTATCAGCCCAACAGCATCACCCCCACCACCACCATCCATCAGCTGACGCCCAAGTGCAACGGGCAAACAACAACTTGAACGTGCCCAGATCCGTGACTACGCCATCGTGGACTTCAGGCACAACTTCGACAGCCTATTCGTCATCGTCCAACCTCAGCACGGCTGGGCCTACTGCACCTTCGACTTCGTCGCCATCTGGCTCTGTGCTCAACTATTGGGATCAGGGTGTTTCTGGCGATCACGAGCTCAACATGACTTCGACCATGCCTGCTCATGATGCATACCACGGTTTTTCCGAGATGGGTGCGCACCATCGCCATGCGTCCAGCGCCGCCTCTCTACCCTCGCTCTCGGCTTCGGGCGTTGTAGCACACCCGACTTCGTCCGGCTACATGGCGGCGAGCGCTGTGCACTACCATCCTTACCGACCCTCGTCGCTGCAGTCGATGGGATCGGGAATGTCTTCGCAACACGTCTACCATTCGTCGCATCAGCCTGGCTCGGCGGGCGGCATGGCGTACACCTCTTCAGTGCCTGCGCCTCTCTCGTCGCCCGGGTTCGTGTACGGGCCCTCCGGCTCGTCGGCGCCACTCGGTGCGGGGGGCGGCAGCTACGATGGCTACTCGCAGGGATTCCCCGCACACTCGCAGTATGTCTCTTACCTGCCTCCGGCGCTCTCGCACGACTCTCGCTTCTACCCGCTGAACCCGTTTGAGATCAAGCACCGGCGGCGGACGACCAAGACGCAGTTCCGCGTGCTCGAATCGACGTTCCGCGAGATCCCCAAACCCAACGCTGCACTGCGCAAACAAATCAGTGCACAGCTCGATATGCCCGTCCGCGCCGTCCAGATCTGGTTCCAAAATCGTCGCGCCAAGGCGAAGGCTATGGACAAGAAGAGACAGGCGGGCGCGGGCGCGGGCGACGGCAAGGGCGAGACCTCGCACGCCGGCGCCGGCCGCGAAAGGTCGACCTCGGGCGTTTCAAACCAGAGTGCATACATGGACCAGAACGAACGAAGGCCCGAAATGTCTTCGTATGACGATGCGATGCAAAGTCATGCGAGTCACTTTGACGACACCAAGACGGCCAACAATAGGTCCATGGACCTCCCGCCTCTGCGCATCCAGCAAGTCGCCTATGGCTCAGGCCAGACTCTGCCGTCCATCAATCTCGATTCGAGAGATAGGCGCGAGAACGTAGCTCCCAATCTCGGCATGGCGAGCAGCTACATGTCGCACAGCAACAGTCAGGACAACGCCAACGCCAGCCTCGCTCTGCACTCGGGCAACGCCGAGGGAACCACCAGTCCCTCAAACTCGACGCTGAGCGCCGGCATGCCGGCGGGATCCGACAGGAGCAGGATGCCTTCCTACCAAGCCAGGGATGACAGCATGCTGCATAGCACCTCGCCGCGACCTCCATCGTCGCATGATGCCAACCGGTTCTGGCCGCCATCAGACCAGTAGACCTTTCTGATGTCACACATCTCATTTTGTAACCCCGCACAGACCCAGACTCATACCCCTCCCCATGTTCACTAGCCCAGTAAATCCTTACTTTGCGGCTTCCGGCCCTGACCCTATACTGTACTGCATTGTGCTGCTGTCTGTTTTACAAGTGAATGAAATTCCCATTTCAGTGACGATGAATTGCGGCTCAAAGTCATCCGCCAAGGTTGCCCGCCGCGCGCGCCGCCGGTGTATGCGGGACGGAGCAAGTCTCGGCGGACGAAGTGGAGGAGACTTCGAAGAGCATGCCGAAGATGAGCACATGTAGAAAAATGGCATACACCATGAAGAAGAGCCTCATGCGGCGATGGCTGAGCACGATGCGCGTGAGGATGTGGAGCGCACGCTCGAGCGGGTTGAGCTGTGCCATCGCTCTCGTCTGTTCGCGACCGCGGAACGCGGCAAATGGATTCATAGACTCCTCGTACTTGGCGCGGTACTTGTCGTGGTCGCCACCACCCACGCGTGGCGGCGGGTAGGCGCCCAATGCATCCGTACCGCCGCCGCCGATTTGAATCACCGACTCGCCTCCCCTCGCCCCGGACCGGCGCCCAGCCGAGGAGGGGCCGTAGCTCTGCAGATATCGCACCTTCTCGTACAGGCCAAGGTTGTCAGCCTGGAGCGTTTTGATCTCATTGCGCAGCTCGCTGATGGTTTCAAACTGCTTGCGCAGCTCTTCCTCGAGTTCGGCGTTGCGGCTTCGGAAGCGGTCGCGTTGAGACGTGATGATCGGGAGGATGCTGCTGTCTCCACCACCACCAAAGCCCATTGTCGATGTGGAGGGTCGAGGCGAGCTCGTGGCTGGCACCGATCGGGCGGCGGGCACGCCATTTGTGTTCTCCTTGGGTGCTGCAGGGGTGCCAGCACCGCGCGATTTCGCGCCAGCCAGGCCTTGCGACGCTTCGGCCTCAAGCGTGTCCATCTCCTTGAGCGCATCTTCAGCGCTCATCAGCGCAGGTCCCTTGGCGCTCAATCGTCCGTCGCGTCCCACAGAGGCAAGGTCACTTTCCAGCTTTTCGTTCAGCGACTTAATGTGGGCATGCTCATCCTTGAGAGACACCAGGCTCGCATTGGTTCTCTCCAGCGAGGCAGAGAGTTCGCTGTTGGAAACGCGCAGCGTCGCCAGCTGATCCTCAAGCCGCTTGTTCTTCTCGAGCAACAAGGCCTCTAGGCTTTTGCCATCTGCCGTTCGTTTTGTCGAGCCTTGCTCGCGATCTCCATTTGCTGCAGCTGCCTCTTGCGCCTCCTCGTCTTCATCCTCGGCATTGAAGTGAACCGCTTTGACGATCTCGAGCTCGCGCTTGATATCCGCATAATCACTACGTTGTTGCAACTTGGTTCGCAACGACTCGATCTCGGTATCCTTTTCAGCCTGCAGCTTGACTTTTTCGTCACGCGCCGCAGCAATCTGCTTGGTTAAGGATTCGGACTGCTGTCGCTCGGCTTCGAGCAGAGATTGAACCTGGATCAGCTTACGCTCCTTCTCCTGTGTCTCGGTTTCCAGCTTCTGCATCTTGTCGCTCTCCTGACGTCCACTCTTGACGCTTTCAATCTCGGCGCGAAGCTGCTCGTTGCGTCTCTCGACACTTTCGACACGGGTGTGTGCACGCTCCAGCTCTCGAGAGAGAAGGTCGACTTCAGCGAAATTGCTCTTTCCATTCTGATCCTCGTCCTCATGCCCCTTCTCGATCAGCTTGGCGGTAGCTGTCTCGTCCTTGGACTTGAGATCTGCGAGCTGCTCCTGGGCCAAGTTGAGTGACTTTGTAAGGTCAGCCTCCCTTTCCTTTAGATTTCGTATCCTCTCATCCCACTTTGCCGAAAGCTCGAACTCCAATGCTGATGTACGTTGTTGCAGCTTCGCTTCGAAATCGTCTTCGAGTGCACGCACACGTTGTTGCAGGCGGGCCGACTCGGCCTCGCTGGCCTTGTTGGCGTCGGCTTCTCGTTGGCCGAGAGCGAGATCTTGCTTGAGCTTTGCATTCTCCGCTCTCAAAACCTCTAGGTCATTGAGCGACGCCGCTTGTTCCAGAGTCACTTCGAGAAACGGATAGGGATCTGGCGCTGTAGTCAATGCCGAGTGGACGTTGAGGAAGGCATTCTCGGCGGCTTTGGAACGCTTGGTGAGCGTGTCAATCTCGGTCTGGTACGCTTTCAGCAAGGGCTTGAAGCTCTCGAGCTTGTTGGCATCCGGTTGCTTCTTGAATTCTCTTGTTTGGTCGGCGAGCTTCTTGCGGTTGGCAACAGCTGCCTTTTGAGCTTCCAGCAGTTCAGGAGCTGTGGTGTTGAGTTGTTGCTGCAGTTCCGAGAGGTTGATATCCTTCCAGATGGTCAGTGCGGCGGAAAAGTCGACGGGCGGCCTGCTTGGCCCAGCCCCATCAACATTGTACGGCATTGCAGCCGATACTGAGGCAGCCATGGTCGGTAGTGCCGTCGATCAGGGTGTAGTAGTAGCGCACCAAGACAGCTTACATGGTCCAACACCAAAAGGAAGGAAGGTGTTGGTTGATTCCCACAAGTCCCGCTGCTGCTCCGTGCCGCTGACTGATTAAATTCGAATGTCATTGTTACGTCTGGTCATGGCAACCAGATCGACACCCGATCTTGCACAACGAATCTCGATCGGCAAACACCGCGAATATGGCCGATGGAGGTCACAGTCGCGAGACTTTTGACGAATGATTCGACGAGAATTTTCCTTCTAACCGAGTCCGTGCCCAGTGTGAAATGTGAAAAAAAACCGAAGCGAGCGTGACTGGCAAAAATTCGTTTTCAATTGGCTGATCAGACGGAATGATTGACTCGACGTGAGATCATACAGAGTCAAATTTGGCTTGGCTCGGATTTCCTTATCTGCCAAGGTCTGACTCTCTCTCTATCACGCAATCTTCTTCTCCCACCATACTCAGCATACCCACATATAGTACGCCAACTCGAAAGCTCCTTCAACTCACTCATCTTTCCTCATTGGAAACATCAACGCCCAGCTCTTAGCTACCCTATCAAACAAGTTCCATCGCCCGAACTCAAAGGGCTGTATAGCGCATGTTCCTTCAGCAGACCAGGGACGACTACATCAGTGACTCCGTCTACAAGTCCTCTCACAACGCTTGAGAGTCTTAACAACCTTGTATCTTGAAGTTTTATATCCCTACCATCACAAAATGCTTGCTCCTATTCGCACCTCCATGCTCCAGCGTGCCGCTGCTGCGCCTAGCATCAGCCAGGCTCTCCGCTTCGGGGCTCTCCGATCGCTGGCTACGCACGCACCAGGCCCCATCACTTTCACCGAGGCTCCCGCTCCTCAGCCTGCCACCTTGCACCTCAAGTCCGGTCACTCTTTCACCGGTCGTTCGTTCGGTGCTCCTCGCAGCGTCTTTGGTGAGACCGTCTTCACCACCTCGATCACCTCGTACACCGAGTCGCTCACCGACCCTTCGTACCAGGGTCAGATTCTCACCTTCACCCAGCCTCTCATGGGCAACTACGGTGTTCCTGACAATGGCTGTGGCCAGTCTCCCATCGAGCACCCCGCCGATGTCGATGTCGGTGCTTTCCTTGAGTCGAACAAGGTTCAGGCTGCCGGTGTTATCGTCTCCAACTTGGCTGAACGATTCTCGCACTACCTCGCCAAGGAGTCGCTCGCTACCTGGTGCGCTCGCCACAACGTTCCCGGTATCTTTGGCGTCGATACCCGAGCCATCACTTCGCTCCTCCGTGACCAGGGTTCCACCCTCGGTGCTATCCTCGTCGGCGATGGCCACGAAAAGGCGCCCGCAAGCAGCCAGTACGTCGACCCCATGACCGAGAACCTCATCGCCAAGGTCTCTACCAAGGAGCCTTACGTCCTTCACCCTGTCGGTGGTGCAAAGGCTGCTCGCTGCCACGTTGCCCTGATGGACTTTGGCTGCAAGGCCAACATCCTCCGATCGCTTCTCCGTCGAGGTGCTTCGGTCACTGTCCTTCCTTGGGACTTTGACTTCAACAAGGTTCGGGACGGCTTTGACGGCCTCTTCCTCTCCAACGGACCAGGCTCACCCTACTCGATCACCCCTGCTCTCGACATGGCTCGCAAGGCTATCTCGGAGTGGGACCGTCCCATCTTTGGTATCTGCATGGGTAACCAAGTCATCGGAATCGCCGCCGGTGTTGAGGCCTACCGTATGAAGTTCGGCAACCGTGGCCACAACCAGCCCGTGGTTGCTCTCAAGTCTGCCGGTAACTTTGTCAAGCGCGGCCGTGTCTACATCACCTCGCAAAACCATGGTTACGCCCTCACTCCCGATGAGAGCAAGTGGCCCAAGGGATGGCAGCCCTGGTTCGTCAACGCCAACGACTCGTCGGTCGAAGGCATCATCCGCACGCAGCTCAGCGAGCAGCGCGCTATGGTTTGGGGTGTGCAGTTCCACCCCGAACACGCCGGTGGACCCGAGGACACCAACGGCATCTTCGAGGACTTCGTCGAGGAGGTCGTTCGCATCAAGGGTCAGCAGGGCAGGAGCGAGGCAGGCAAGGGTCTTCCTCAAGACATTGCTGTCAAGGAGGGCGCACCTGCCTTCCCCGCCAACGAGTTCGGCGTCGTTGGCCAGAGCCCTGCTCACCTCTAAGTCGTGCTTGCGACAAAACGTGTTTGTAGCTCACTTGGGTTGACAAAGCTTTAATTTTGAATTGTCCCGGCTAATACGTGATAGCTATGCGTGTGGACATGCCTGATCTATTTGAGATTGGTGAGGAACTCGTCGACGACTTGTATCAAGTGTTCCATTGCCACTGGTCCTGCAGCTTGATGATTTGCTTCCTTGAGGATTGTCGCTGTGAATGCCCCAGTGTCGTCCAAGAGCTGGCTCCATCGACGCATGAGGATGTCGGCAATGCCGTTCGGGACATACTCACTGTGATATCGAGCAAAGGACAAGAGCGAATGTAATAGTCAGTAAAAGTATTTCAGCTAAACGGGGGCTAGCATGCCAGAATGGAGGTACTCGCTCTTTCTCACCAATCAAGGCCAAGATGCGTGGCTGCTTGACTGTGGTTCCTGAAGCAGCGCCGGCGCGCAAATTGCTGATAGCGCGGCCGATGGTGCGTGCGCCGGGCTCAGTGGATGTGATGAGCGAGTCTTGCAGGTCGGAGCTAAAGAAGTCATCGTGGCCTCGCTTGGCTCGCAGCGACCATGCACGATAAGCTGTGATCGCGGGCGAAAGCACTGCGGAAGCGTTCCCGTTCTGCTGTGACGGCTGCTGAATATCTTTGGTAGAGTTTTCGGGGTCAATCGGCGTCGTTGGGAGCGTCGAAGAAGCAGCATCTTTGCGAGGCAGGAGTGCAGCGCCTTGACCAGAGTGAACGAGTTCGGTGGCACGCTTTAGCTCGGCGTCCATCTCGTCTCTCACTTGTTGCGAGTCGGCTGAGTTCCTATCCTGCTCGTACGCTTCCCGATCCGACACAGGTGCTTGCAGGATGGCTCCATCGATCCTCGTCTGCGAATTCGTGGCGCGGACGGAGGAAAGGAGGTACGCGATCGAGTCCTGACATCCCGTCGAGTGGCCCAACAGAACCACTTTCCCACTGCACTTCGCCGGCAGGCTGCGGAGATGCGCTACGCACGCAGCGATCTCCTGCGCATCGCCTTCAAGAGTGCATTGTCCGTATCCGCCCAGATTGCACGTCAGCTGAGGCTGGACTAGAGAGAAGCCATGTTTGTGAATCGCATCGGCGAGAAGAGGCAGGTACGGGATGGTTCCGATGGTGTCGGTCAGACCAGGAATGAAGACGAGCGAATGTGGGAGCGAGGGATCAGAATCGAAATATGGCAGTGCCACAGGCTTCTTCTGATAGAGCTGCAGCGAGCCCGTCAGTGGGCGAGGAAACGATGAGGCCGAAGACATGGCGTAACGGCGTGCCTGAAGGTGCAACGAAGCAGGTCTGTGCGTTCAATAAAGATAACCTGATCTGGATCTCTGCTCTGCGTTCTCGATTAGCACGTATGCAAAGTCGAGGTCAGATTCATTCGGGCTCGTGAAGATGGCGAGACGTTGGAGATGTCAACTAACTTAGCATTCAGCTTGGTGCTGGCGCCAATCTCAGCCTCCAGTGTCTCAGCCCACACGCAGGTCGAGGTGGAGTTAATCGCCTCGCCGTGTCTTATGAACAAAGGCGCAGAGGTGCGCTGAATTATTTCCAAGAAAAAGAGAGCTGGTTCGGGGACCTGCATTTTCACAACGGCACGGGACAGAGCAACACATCAACACACACAGACACCGGAGAGCCTGCGTGCTGCACCTGTCAGACGCCAGAATCCACTTAGGAGGCTCGGCAACTTTTTAATTATGCAAACAGCGACTCACGCCTGCCCTTGTCGACCGACCACTACGAACGACATCCTTGCCAGTGTTGACGATATCTTGCACGCTACGCATACAGTTCGGTATCGAATATCTGAAGCCGACGCGGCTTTGCGCCCATCATGACGGACGGACAACCTCGTCAGCTGTTGCCAGAAACGGAATCACATCAGAACTTGTCGTCCAAGCTAGGCGTTTCTCGGCCTCCGCCGCCCAGGAGTCGAAGCAAGCAAGCAAGTTCGGCAGCGAAAGCCTCGCTGAGCAGATCCAACTCATCCGAAGCGGCTGATACCGTCGGTGTCAGTGCTCAAGATGGCGACCTACTCGGAAATTCCCACGATTCGCAAGCCACAGCCCGAAGCAGCGATGAGGACCGCGGCGATCTGGAAGCGAGAGGCACAGCGTCACCCGTCCGCATGACGGCTCAGCGAGTGGTATCGAGCAGCTCTATTCGGAGCACCCGATCCACCTCGGCAGCACCGGACATCCCGAAAGAAGAGATCGAAAAGGCGCTCGAGGGTCTCGATCGAGACGATTTGGTCGTCGCGCTGGGGAGAGCCAAGGTGCAGATGGACGAAATCGAGGCCAGACTTGACGAGCAAGTGCTCGAAAACGAGACGCTACATGATTCGGCCTCGTCGCTTGCACAGCAACTCGGAGAAGCCGAAGTCCAGGTGCATTCGCTTCAGTCGTTGGTCAAACAGAGGGAAGAAAGAATCGACGAAATGATGGCGGAACAGGACCGAATGGAGGGCGAAGTCTACTCGACGATGCAGGTCATCGAGCGTCTTCGTAAGCAGCTGGGAGAGACGGAAAGAGGTCGCAACGATGCCGAGAAGCGTTATCTTGACCAAACAGCCACCATGGATAAGGAGCGACAGTACTACATGGACACCCAGGCTCTTCTCAAGTCTCAGAAAGCCACGCAGGCCGCTGCGTACGAAAAGCTTCTGTCGGGACACAACCAACTCCTGCGTGAGCACGAACACCTCACCAACAAGCTCGCTTCCATCAAAGCTGGTGGGGCCACCGCCGATGCCGACTCGTCTCTGCCCACCGAACGCAACCTTACAGCTGGTGAGACAGGCAGTAGCCAGGATGAGAATCTCGACACTGGTCTCGATGCCACCCGAGAAGGCCTTGAATCTAGCAATGATTCTGCTTCATCAGCTCAAGACCGCCGCAAAGCGTCCAAATCAACCACGTTCGCCCAGGAACAAGATACGGCAGCCCTGATTGAGGAGCTGAGCACGCTCCAAAAGTCTCACTCTTCCATGTCGGAGACGATGGCTACATTGCAGGCCGAGCTCAAGGACGTTCGTGCCGAGAATGTCACGCTTCGAGACCAGAACGAGACATTCATGGACATTCTTCAAGAAAAGACATTTAGCGGCGCTTTGCTCAATGAAAGTGCCATGCTTCGCGGTCTTCGACGTGCATCTCTCGGCCGCTTGCATGCCCAAAACGGTCTTGAGGGTCCCTACGATGAGGACTACAGCACCGAGGCCGATTCCATCGATATCGACGACGAAGATGACGAGAACCGCACCGGCAACACGTCTCTGTCTTCGGGAACGATTCCTGAGGAGGATGAAGACGATGTTGATGACGTTCCCGACACACCAAGGGCTCTTCCCAAGGAGACGAAGGGCAACAGGCGAAGGCGAGCCTCCAGTTCTGCTGCTCATGCAACCACTGACCTTGCTTCCGAGCTCGAGGGCACCAGGACTGACGTCACAAGCCCCAAGAACCAGGGTCGTGAGGAGAAGCGCTCTCAACGTGTCGGAGTCGTCTCGGATAACGTCGATGAACTTCAGAAGGAAGTGCGCGAGCTTCGTGAAGCCAATCAGGCGCTTACGCTCTACATCTCCAAGATCATCGACCGCATTATCGCCAAGGAAGGCTACGAGAACATTCTGGCTATCGAGAGTCGTGGTTCTGTCCGTGGGCTGCACAACAAAGCATCGCGTGCAAGACTCAGTGGTAGCATGAGGCAGATCAAGCCGTCCGCTGATGACGAAGCTGGCTCCCGCAAGATCTCGAATAGTAACCAAGCTTCGGATGCGAGTGCTTCTTCGGGTACAAGCGGCAGCCTGTTCAGATTCGGATCAGGCTCTTCTCAGGCTGCTTCAAGCAGCCGGCCTTCCGCTCCGCCGAAGAGCAGACGAACTGGCTCCATCGACTGGCGAAACCTGCCCTTCATTGGCGGTGGAGGCAGCAACAACAGCAGTGCATCGACCAATCCCAAGATGCGTCCACTAACCTTGCAGTCGGATAATCTGCTGATCCCGCTTCGCGATGGCTCAGCGCGCAAAGTACGCACCAGTGAGGAGATCGAGGACGACAATGACGTTGCAGAACGCGAACGCATCCGCCAAGAACTTCTCATGCGCGGCATTGAACCACCCAAGCACCAACTCGTCCAGAGTCCTGTCAGCCCGCGCAAACAGCGTCCCCAGAGCATGTCGGTCGCTCCCGGTGCGGGCGGTTTCGCCGCTTTCTTCTCTCGAGTTGTCGGCGGGGCTACGGCTAACACTGCTCTGAGCCCGGGGGGATCGCAAGCGTCCACCACGCCGGGAAGGTCGAACGACGCAGGGTTCGAACGCCCTCTCTCATCGACACCTGCTGTCGACAGTGGCAAGCGCGATGAGGAACGCAACCGCGCGCTGCAGTTGTCGGAAGGCAGCGGCTCAAGCCTGACAAAGTCGAGCGGAGGACAAGGGATTGCATCCAAAGCTCGCCAGCTGCGTGCTGAGCGCCACCAGCAAACACTCGACCTCGCAGCTGATACTGCCGGCTACCCGTTCCCCGTTTCGAGCGAAAGCAGCCGGGTAACGAGCGGCGCTAACAGTTTCACCGACAGCTCGATCCTCGAGAACTCGGTGGCGGGCGACGAGAGCTACTGCCTCCCCGTACCCCCGCGTGGTGGAGGAGGTGGCGGAGATGTGGACTCGCCGCTAATCGGATACGGTGCGTCCCTGCCGCCACTGCCGACCGAGACGACTGGCGATGAGGATCCAGACGCGTACAGCTCGCCCACGTTGACGCAGAACAAGACTATGCCTCAGACGAGTCAGGATCAGGGCTGGAAGAGGGCGCTCAGGAGGATCAGCTTGCTCAGCACCACATCGGCGGGGTCGCAGCCAGTGGGGCAGGACGCGGCGGAAAACGGATTGGTTGCGAGTCCAGCAAGCGAGATGCAGCCCAGTCCTGCCGCCGAAACTGGACCGGAGTCGGTAACAGAGGCAAATGTCGACAAGTGACCTGGCTGAGCTCACTCACAGCCTGCATGGAGGAGCTGCCGTCGTTTCTTGCGTCGATGCACCGCGCTCCTTCTCGATTCAACTAGATACCCAGAACGAATAACATTCCATAAGATCTCACCTCACAATGCCGACTGTCTGCGCGAGTTGCTGTGTCCGAATAGTCGTTTTGGATTGCGTGACATTGGGAGAGGAACTGAAAACCTAATGCCCACCACCACCGAAGAGTACGCCGCCATCGCCACTGCTGCTCCTCTGCAAGTACATGAGATACTTCCACACTGCGCTCACCGCAGCTGCGAGCAGGAAGGCCGAGTCGAACAAACTGCCAAACACCACCTGGAAGCTTGGAAGCGTTGCCAACAACGGCTGCTCCCTCACCTCTCGTGCCGACGGCGTTGTGGGGGTGACGGATGCGGGCAAACTCGACCTTAGCTGGATGAGCGTGGCGAGTAGATAGATCGTCATGATCTCGGCCAAGAAGAGAACTAGGAAGGAGCTACTGACGCCCGTGCCGGCGGCTCGGAAGGCGGAGCCGAGGTAGCTGAGCACACTGCCGATCCTGCCCCAAATGAGTACACCGACGAAGAGCAGCGAGACTTGTTTCGTCCATGCGGCGACGTCGAGGTTGACGTCGAATATGCGAATCACGTATGCGATCGAGAGCGAGATAAAGTCGGGCGGCGTCGAGTCTCTGTAACCCAGAATGAGGAGGTTGAGGAGCGAGATGAAGATGCGGAACGCACAGTATGCGGCCCAAACCCATCCGATCAAGATCCAGAGTTTGCCGATGAGCGTGTGGTTGAGTTCCTCCTTGTGCTGTAGCGAAGTCATGCGGTCCAAATCATCGCGCATGGCGGCAGCGATGGAGGAAAGGCCGAAAATCTCGGACTTGAGCGCCTTGATCTCGCGAGACCGACTGTCGCCGCCCCACAGACTCGAGACGTTCCACCCACTGCCTCGGTCGGGCGTCTCGGTCTCGAGCCGGATGAGATCGGCTTTACGCGTAGCAAAATCCGAGCATGTCCGGGCGAAGGATTCTTTAGCGAGTTGAATATCGCTTGCAGTGGGTGGGCGTTGTTGGGTTCCCTTCCATTGCTCGCCCGCTTCCCAGGCCGCTTGTAGCGCAGCCGAGCCGGAGAGGACGGCGATGAAGGTGACTCCAATGACCGCCGTTCTCGCCATCAGCCCGTCGAAGATGCCCGCACCACTCCGGGCATCGAGTAGCGCGGCAGGGAGGGGCACCTTGAAGAACAACACCAGCCATGGGACGAATGGTATCAACAGATAAGTCAGTCGACGAGCGAGAGGAGTGGAAGTGTTGCTGCGGTATGTGAAGAGGAGAAACACGGTGAGCGGGATGAATACGATCGCCAACGCGAGCACCGAGCCGAGGGAGAAGCGCCAGGCTTTTCGCAGAGTCGTCCCATTCCCTGCTGGGAAACCAGCAGTCTCGAGCAGCACCGCAACGAACAAGGATGCAGATTCTTCAAACGCCAGGGAGAAGAGTAGAGCCGAAACACTGGCGAGGTCAAGATTGCCCTGCGAGTTGCGGATCCGAACCGGAGCAAAGAGCGAGGCGCGAAACTGAGTCCACGATGGTAGGGCTGATCCCTTGGCGGTTGCTAGAAAGGGCGAGCGGTCCGTCGCGGTGCGTCCAAAGTCATCGTCATCATCGTCATGGAGAGAGTCCGAGGGAAAGGTAGTCGAAGTCGCCGAAGACGCTACTGCTGGTTGCGGCAGGGATGAGGCTGGTTTAGTGGGAACGTCTAGTGAGGCGTGTCGAGCTTGGCCGAAGAGGAAGGGCAAAGCAGCTCGAGCTGAGAGATACAAGCCCAGCTTGATGAGCAGGATGAGGACGGAGTCGATCATAATTCGGCTGATAATGGTATCATGCTGGCCGCAATTCACAAATATGTCCAGCTGAACGGTGGTGGTCAAGGGTCAAGGGATGTCCATGCTCGGAAGAAGGCTCGGACTGGGCAGGGTTCAACTTGAGCGTGTCTGTGCTTTTCAAGTGAATAAAGAGTGCATAGCCTCCACTCAGCGAATTGTTGTGCGTGTCTTTGTTAGGCCCTGTGCCCGATGCCCGATTCCGCACGATACGATACGAGCGAAAGGACGTGACGCGTCAAAGGCCAAACTGTGATTCCTCAAAGTGTTGTGTTTTTTTTTTTTAGAGCGGAATCTCTAAACGCGCGCGCGCGTTGGATCGCTGCTCGTTCAGATAGACCAACACTTTGCACCTTGCACCTTGTGCCCGCACCCAAATTTGTTGAATGCAAGCTGACCCAAACTGGACACCAACTTCGAAGAGCAGGTTTGCTCATCGCCATCACTTGTCCGCACTTTTCTCATTGTGATCACGACAATTTCAGCAATCATGCCGACACTACCTACAACACCAAGACCCACTAACGCGGCCCGTGACGATTCATGGCTTCTCGACGAGAACTTCTCTCCGGCACTTGTGCAAGGGTCGATGCGTAATCTCAATATCTCGGATTCTCCAGTCGTCGATCCACTCCGGACAGCCGCATCTGCCAACTCCTCGTCAGCAGCGAATGGTATCACGCGGGTAAAGAAGCCTATCAAGTCTCGTCCATCCTGGGGATCTGCTCCGGTTCTCGATGCCACCAATTCTGCCAAATCCATGTCCAAGATGCGACTTCTTGCTGGACTGGATGGCAACGATGAAAACAAACCCCCCGTGTCTCGTCGAGGTCCGACATCAGGAGGCGCCGGTCGACCTCGATTCTCGCTCTTCGCCAAACCCGGTGTTCCTACCAACTTGGTCTCCAAGAAAGCCCAGCAACAATCTGACCCAGAAGATGACGATGACGACCTCACCATCGCCTCCCTTCCCGATTCCTCAATTTTTGCCTCATCTTCTTCTGCCATGGATCCTGAGGATGCATACATCCGCGAGGCGCTCTCCGGCACTCGCGCCTCTTCCTCCACCCTCTTCCCCTCCACCGTCGCCACCCCAGCCGCAGCAGTCGAGTCTAAGGAGACCACCGAGCAAACCGCGCGCCAGCTTACCGAGCTTCGCCGCATGAACGACGTCTTCGAGTCCTTCGAACGTATGCTGCGCAGTAGTGCTGGTCAGATCAATGCTTTCGCAAACAGGGTCAAGGAGACCGACGATCTGCTCAATATCTACATTGGATTGTTGAGACAGACAGAGAAGACGCAGCTGCTATTGCAGGATCAGGATTGGAAGGGAACGAGCGAGGACGCCACTGCCCACGCCCTTTCAGTGGCGCTAGCTGAGAGGGAGACACAGAGGTTGAGAGAAGAAGCGCTCGCGAGAGAGGAGGAGCAGAGGAGGGCGGCCGAGGAGGAAGCAAGGAGGGAGGAGGAGGCAGAGAGGAGGAGGCAGGAGGAGCAGAGGCGGGCCGCGATGGGTGGAGTTCGGGGTAGAGGAAGGGCGGTCTCCGGCTCGACCAGAGGAACTGCAAGAGGCGCTAGTGCGGCTGCTACTAGAGGTCGGGCCGTCAGTGGTCGAACCGCTAGCACGACCAATTCAGCACGTTCTACTACAGCACCTGTGTCCACCAGAGGCGCAGCGACTGCAACCCGCGGCCGAACTGCCTTAGCTACCGGTCGAGGAACTGCTAGGCCATCTGCTATCCCAACACGCAGCACTTCCGGCAGCTCGGGTCTTGGCGGTCAATATGCCAATGTCAAGAGTTCCGGCTACGGGCCAAAGTGATCTTACTCACCCTGTCAGACGAACGTTTCCATAGTCTCTTTGTGTTTGTACTCTAACGCCGCTCCGATCAATGTATTTGTTCCTCGCTCCTGCACATTCGTGTCGCTTCCTCATCTGATCGCATCACTCGTTTTGGCCGCAATCGTAAGAATTGGCGACCTTGCAAACATCGTGATACAGCACTTGAACATGAACTTTAGTGTACAGCCGGACGCCTTCGGTCGGTGCTTCTTGTAGTCTCCAGCATCATACTGATACGAACCTCCCAGTCTCGAGCCGCTCCTCGTTCGTGTACACCTCAAATCTGTTCTTCGAAGCCGCCTTTTTCGCATGCTGCATCTTCTCATACTGCCTGTTCAGTCCCCACTTCTTGAACACCTTTTGCCACATGTCATCCGCTGCTTTCAGCTCATCCTCCCTCTTCGCACTTTGCTGGATCATATTTTGCCAACACGTTTGAAATTCGGAGTCTTCAAAGGTATTGTTGCCGTAACAAGCGAAATAGCCAAACTTCTGTGCCTTGCGTCCCTTCAATTTGCTAGCTTGCTTCCCGGCGGTAGGCGCAACGTCATCGATTGGAAGAACGACATCCTTCTGGCATACCAGCTTGACTTCGGACGGGCCCAGATCTCGGATCCGCTGGGCAGCCTCTTTGCCGATGAGCATCACGATGAACTCAGGCACCTGAGCCCCGAAGTCTTGACCGTCCACAGTCTGCTTGTCAGCAGCTTCTGAGCTTTCGTCTTCGTCTCCCTCTTCCTTTGGTTGATCTCCCTCATCAACAACGTCGCGCTTCACCTTCGATTCCCTCCTCACTCTTTCGTATTGCTCTTGCAGCGGTACTGCTTGCTTCCGGATGATGGCAAGGTCGTTCTGGACCGTAGTGTGTACGAAGAAGTCCTTGAAGATCTCGTCATGGACGTCGAGCTGACCAAGCAGCTGCCTCACAGCCAGAACCTTCTCGTTCGAGTGGGGAGGCTTCAGCTTGAACTGTTTGGCGAATCGTGGCGATCGACGAGGCTCGCTAGCGGAGCTTTCGTCGCCGCTTGAGACGAAGTCAAAGTCGACTTCACTGGTGCTGAGGCTGCGGCTGCGGCTGCGAGCGCGCTTCGGGCTGCCACGGATCAGCCGGCGTCGTCGAGCTCGTGTTGAAGTAGATGAGATGCTTTCTTCCTCTTCCTTTTCCTTGGCGAAGCGCGTCAGGTCAACGAGATGGCCTAGAGGAGCGTCATCATCCGAATCTTCGCTTTCGTCGACTTTGGCATTGTTCTGGCCCCGAAAATTTGTCTGGGAAGGAGTAGGACGGCCAATGAGGGTTAGATGGTCTTCTACGCGTGTCGAACCAGGAGGTGTCGCTCTAGCAACCTGCTTCTGCCTTCCGTGCACATTTCGCTTGGTACCGCTAGCTGTTGGTGCAGTAGGCGGAGCGCGAGAAGCTGGTGCTCTTAATGGTGCTCCTGTGAATTCGCGGGCTGTACGTACATATTGAAAGGGGTCGTATTTGATTTCGACCGGAGCAAGCTTCTCTTCAGCCCTCTGGTCCGCTGCAGGAGAGTGATTGGTATCATCTTCCGGCTGTGGCCTTTGCTGATCGTTGCTGCTTCCCAAATAGATATTGGAAAAGCGATCCAGCAGATAGGCATCGGACGCCAAGGCCTCGTAGGTTCGTCGATCGGGAGCTGCGATCTTAAAGACAAAGATGCGAGCCGATCCCGTGGAGTGAGGTCCCCCACTCGTTCGAGGGATTAGGAGGAGGACGAGATGGTCCATCGCGCCAAATCTCAACCTCGGGGACTCAAACGTCCAGTACGGATCGATTCTGTGCTCGAGGTCGGGGCGAAGGTGACGAAACTTGAACATCATGTCGGCCTTTGCTTCCAGGCACATGCTTATCTTGCGCGTGCCTTCTTTGCACACATAGATCGTGGCACCATCCTCGAGGCCGTGCTTGCCAAGTCGGATCTCGAAGAACTCGCCCTTGTATCCGGCGATTCCGATAGTCGTCGTCGGGATCTCCCCATCGCGGACATAGTCGATCGGCGTCTCAGGATGGGCATCGATGCCTTCACTCGAGATCCAGATACGCCTATGACCCTCCCAGGCGGGCATCTCGGACAATTGGGAACGTGTGGGTCAACGTGTCGAGTAAAGTGTCGCCACACGTCAGTGCTTGCGACTTGAAAAGGCCACTGCGATCTGTTGTGTGAGTACTCTGATGAAACTTGAAAGACGAAGATGGCAGAGGTGAGAGACGAAGATGGCGTCGGTGCGTCTTATACGAGAGTGAGTGGCATTGCTGAGAAGAAGAAAGTGGCAGAAGGGTCTAGGCAATGCGCAGCAAGGATGAATCAAAGGGCCCGAGCGTGCAGCCCACATTTCCCGTGATCGGCGCCTGAGGATGGGAATGAATGCGCAGCGCAAGAAAAGTGGAGGCAGAAACAGAGTTGCCAAACCCTGTCGCATTCGTTCCGATAGTTCATTCTTGTCTCCATCAATCTGTGACTTCACAGCATCCGCCTCTGGCAAACCTTCGCACGCTTTCGGGCCGAAGCCGAAGCTCAACGGCGCAGTGAGCCAAGGCAAGACCACACTGGGCATCTGAAGCTTGACCAAGCCTGCACAGGCGCAGACACTTGCTTCAGAAGCCTTCTCGTGCTGTCAGAGACCTGATCAAAGCAGATCATGCCGAGGACGGCCATCAGAACCAGTTGGTGTGGATGAACCGAGGGAGCAGCTCAGCCTTCGTCAGCCGCCTACAAGCCTGATCGGCTGCGATGTTTCCATGTCGGAACCGTCCCAAGGCATCCATTCTTCGAACAACGAATGAAATTTCTGCTTGCCTGCGAACCGGGTTACCTGTCTTCAATGATATGACTTGACCCATCAAGACAGACTTGGCCCACCAAGCCTGGTTCCTTCTAGGCAACAGTGACTCGATCCCGAACAAAAGCAGCAAATAACAGGGTTTGGGCGGCTTTGATGTCCAATTTGAGTTCACAACGGATGTCGGCCAAATGAGGTTTGGGCTTGGTGAGGTCGTACTTGCAGAAAATCATAAGATTGACATTCGTTACCGCAGACACACCAGGTTAGTCTGTCTCAAAACAAGTAATACTATCATAATTTCGGCTGCGGCGGATGATCAAAATAAGACTGATCTTCCAATTCAACGAATTATTTGGTCCCACCATTAACTTTTCTTCTTCTTACTTTTTATTCGTACATGGCAGAACAAAATTAAAGTGACAAGACGGACTGATTACGTCCGATCTTGATAGAGTGAAGGTACATGGCGCATCGTGAGTAAATGAATCTCAAAAGGAGAGATGTGAGTCTATTCGGATGCATCCCAGGATTTGCGGACGGTACGAGCAAGGTGTCCGGTTTGGCCATGACTACTGCAATCAGAAAATTGCTTATTTGACTAACCTGCAAAATCATGACTTGCATTCATGATCTCGTTTCGAGCATGCTCTGAATTTACGTCACGAAAATCGAACATGGCCTTCAATGACAGCAACCACGGGTCCGCAAGTGTCACCAAGTCCATTTGGCTTGACGTCGAAGTCAAACCCCTACAATAATTAGGTACCCAATTGAAAAATCAAGGAATGTTGACCAATGTCTTACGTCTAAATGGAAATATTTCTGAATTGGGCAGAACTTCCGGAATCAAGGACAAAAATCTGAACATCACAAATTCAGCGAGGCAAGTCTTCATCGAAAACCCAATAATGTCATGATAAGTTAGCTAAAGAGGACGTATAAAAGGCAAGCACTTTATTTCGAGGAGACCTTCTATCTCACATCAAGTTTCAGCTTGTGTGACCTGTATGTTACCACAGAACATATGCCCCGGTCATTTGATGACTAGAAAACAACCACGATCAAAGAAGGTCGCAGCTCGACAGATTCTCCTGCCGTTCATTTTGTGATCATGACCTTGACACTCACGACTAACACTGTATGGAGCTGCGAAATTATGATGCTGAGAGCGAAAGATGAATAATTGATCAGCAACAATCGAAAATCCCGGAATAAATCATAGATGAAATCGCTAAAAACATTCAGGTAATCTCTTTCGCCGAAAGCAAGACTGTGATTAATCCCGCGCTTGCATCGAGTTCAAGCAAAATGATTTCTCGTCGAGGTCGATAATATTACGTCACAATAAAAATGTCATCACGAGCGTTGAAAGCCTTGCCAGGGTTGTCAATATTTGACTCATCTCCAACCGATGAAAAGTTTTATTGTGACTTTAAAAGCGTGCTCATTTGACTGCTTTTGTCTGGCCAGATGCTCTACTGAAGCATTGGGATGCTTAACACTCACAATAAGCCACGGGAATAATTTCACAGTCCTGAGCGCGCCAATCGATGACATGAGAGAAGTTGGTGTCTGACGTCCAACAACGGCATACAGCAGTTGATGCTGATGACTTACTTCGATCGCGCCTCAAACAAAGCCACCTCGATCTATTCGAGCCTTGTCACAACAGTCCGAGATCCACTTCCATCAATCTGACTACATGGAAGACGTTCGTTCGGACCGACTTCACAACTATCCATCGACGAGCAGGCTGGCTGCCCGATGAGATGGATTCCCTAGCTGCGACTAAATTGACAATGTAGCCGAGTTGCAAGATCATCGCAAGCAAACGTTCATACAACTAGACCAAACAAGATCAAAAGTTTCATTGACTAGGGTGAGGAGCGAGGCCGAAGTCAGTGACATCTGGTCGACCACCTGTCATCGTCCGGGATGCTCCGTGAATACTACTCTGAAGCCCTGATCCCTGATACAACAGCTTTGAAACTCGTAAACACGATGATGAGGAGTGAAGCATCGCTCCTTGACATATTCAGCCCCGGGTACTTTAGCACAGCAGGCTTCAGTGGCTCGAATCGTGGCATCAGTGACTTTTCGGGAACGTCTTGGTATGCAGTGCTGGGGAAGAGGGGTATCCGCTTGAGCAACGGCGGGCAACAGGAAGGTCGCGAGTGTGGCGAGGATAAGAGTGACGCAAAGCTTCATCTTGGATGCTGCTTGGTCGTCATTGTAAATCAGGCCAGTCAAGATGGTAAGTTAGGTAGCAGCTACCGACTAGTGGAGAAAGGACACACTTACGCTTCAATGAGCGAACGATTGTAGAGGAGAGTGGGCACTCGACTTTCACATTGAAGACAGGTCATGGCCTCTTATATACGTATCCCCATTCCTCTTTCATACGGTCACAGCGGGAGGCCGTTGGGAATCCCCGAGATGATTTGGTACATGGATGCGCGCTCTAAGGCGGCGGCATAGGACATGGAGCGTTCCCAGGTCACTTTCAGTCTGTGACACAACGAGTCTCAATGTTCGAGGGGGCGATTGACAATCTGTTTGACCCCAGGCGAGTGAACTCTTGTGCCAAGGATCAGTAATGCCCACTTGGACTCAGAATTCTCCGGATTTCGCCTACATCCAGCCTCTGAACACGACCTTTCTTATTGCCGATGGGAGACGTCGTCTTGTTGCAGAATTTAAGATTTCAACACACATTCAAGGACTGATACCATGTCGGTACTGTCAGGAGATGAAGGAGAACCGAGCCGAAGTCTCTTACCGCAGTCGGGTCGATCGACTCTATCGATTAGCTTCAATTCCGCAAAGGAATGTGATTGGCTAACAAGAAAGGCATAGGAACGTCTACAAAAGTAGCGGTACAGTACCGGTACAGTTGTGTCGATGCAGCGAACCTCAAGATGTGACAAAGAACGGCTGCTGCTCCTCTTGCATAGCACAGATGTTCAGTAGGGATCGCCCATGTGGAAATCCGCTCCTCTGAAAGACTTGTGATGGCAGCAAGCATCAAAATCGTGCTTGTGCAAAGTGTAACATACTCCTCGCGCAAACGCACGACCCCAATGCAGACAACAATCTTTAGTAGCCTTCGCTGAGTCTCCATTTGGGTGCTTTGTTCCGTGTGACAGACAGCGATTGGGTATGTGAGTCTGCGGCGGCTCCCATCCCCCTTGGGCGATAGTCGGAGAAAGATAGATGGCCAAGAAGGCGAAAATGAAAGTGGGCGCAAGCTTCATTGGAGCTGGAATCTCAACCCAGTAGGAGGAGAAGCCGCGAAGGTACTAAGCCCATTGTCTTCGCGCAGACGGGGAGGGAGCGGAACTGCGCAGTGTGCGTATGGTGTTGGTAGGGACGGAGAGCTTGGCGCCCTGAGAGACTCCAAGAGAGAGGTCTGATTATCTATATATACCATAGCTCACGAGGACTTGTTCTTGGACCATTGCAGGACGGTCTATCAAAGCATCAGGGCGTCGTAGGAAGTATGGATTGCATGAGGAGGTTCTTTGTTGGGCTACATGCTACCGCATCAACTTCTGTGCCGCAAAGGAGTTGTCCTTCTTTGAGACTTCCGATGATCTGGGACAGAGTGAATAATATGTTTGACACATTGATTTCTGAAACTAGACACCTTACAAAATGCATCGCAGCAAATGCGGAAAAGTTGAGTGCCGGTCCGACGGGGCCTTGCTAATCACACACGGATTGTGCGACGATGGCGTTTTGACGGTATTGCTGCAAGAGATTGATGCCATGATGTGATTAAGGCATCCAGTATTCTCCCCGGAATGAGTGGTCACTACAGCATTTATCGTACTCCTCTTTCTTTGAGCCTGAGATGTGGCATGCGTTCTTGTGCGTGAGCGTACGACCGCCAACGTGACAGCAGAATCTCGATAATCCCGTCGACCTCTCGTCTGGCTGGCACGAGTCTTTGGGCAAGCAGTAGAGTACCGTTGGGTAATTGCATTGCTGTGCCGCCGACGCTGAAATGCAAAAAGTCAGAGATGCGAGCAAAAACGCCGGTGCGAACTTCATTTTGGAGCTATCTTAGAGACGCCGGCGGATAGGGTTGAAATGTGAGAGAGTATGTATGAGAATGGAGTCTGAACGGCGATGAAGGACCAGCTTGAGAGTGATTGGTGGAGTGGCGTAGGAGCAGGCTGTGCACTGCTTCTCTCGATGCGGCGAGACAGCTGTGGTTATATATGCGGCACCGTTTCAGCACCATGGTATCTGTGCACCCGGAGCTTCACCTTTTCAGACCTGCCGTGATCCGCATTGCAATACCGAAGCACCACGATACAGCCCTCATGTACACAGAGGGACCTTCCTTGCCAGGGTCTAGGGATTGCCACCACAATGACAATATGTTTGACACTCAAAGATCGGACTCTGAACGTGGCGGCCTCAAGATATGCCCTGGAGGCAATCGATTATCCGCTCAGATTGAAATAGAGCGAGCAGCAAATGCAAATGCAAATACAACGCAGGAATTATGGATTCCAGGTCGTACCTCTCAGTGATCTGTCCCGACAGCAAGAGAAAACCTACTCTTTCTTGCCCGGCGAAATGTAGCATGCGTGAGAAGAGGGAATACCCCGGCCAAGATTCTGGCAGCAGTATCTGCTCCATCCCGCCGATTCCTCGTCTGCGTACATCCAGGTGAGAGGCATGCAATGTACCAAGGTTGGATCTTCGCAAGACTGAGCTATGGTTGGTGAGAGGTATAGAGCCAAGGAGGCGAGGAAAAACGCAGGTACAAACTTCATGATGCAGCTGCGCAAGGAGAAGAAGGCACATAAGACAACGATTGGTGAGCTTCTGGGCTGAAAGCACGAGAGAGTAAGCAACGTACTGCGCAAGTCTTTGAATGGAAAATCAATGCTGAGTTTGTGGCAAGGCAACAAGCGTTCAGGGCGAGCATTGGTCCATCTACTTATCTCCACCGAACCGCGGGCGAGGATGCTTTGCGATGCTAGAGCTGCAACCGTTTCATCAAGACAGACCAACCTCTTTACATCACCGAAGACGATGGAGCATCGCAACTCTACCAACATCGAGCCGGATTGCCACACGGGATCCTAATACTGATTCTGTTTTCAATTTATCGAATAAAGTGTCAAGTTGTTCTAACGCAGGAACAACTTTGGCCTAGATTAATGCGGTACAGCGACTTCTGACACAAATTGGCCGCAGAATTAAGCATGGATGCTCTCGTGTTTTTCCGCACGCGGTTGCTTGAGCTGCCAGCCCAAAAGCTTGGTAGTGATCATAAGACTCCTCTTTGAATCACAATAAGTAAGAGTGAAAGTGGTCAGACTGTCAAATCGCCTGGCGTCCCGACCAAGCTCTCGCATACCGACAATTGCAAGACGACTGATCCTTCTCTAACAAAATTGCAGGGCACGTACCGCTCCTGTGTTGTTTTCTTGCATCACGCCCGCTGCATAGATGTGGGGCTTAATTTGTTCAAGAGTGCATTCCAAAAATGGCCGAGCCGCCCGTCGTGCCCGAATCCCGCTTTCCGAGTGCCATTTCGAGTTTCCACTAAATTGGAAAGCGTGTGCGTTTCGAGATACGTACTTACTGTACCGGTACATGCTGTGGCAGTGCGAGTACCATGGGGCTTTGCACAAGTGCGTTCAAGGTGAGCTTCTCCTTGTGCGATTTAGAATGCTGGAAATGCGATTTGCCGTCAGCCTGACCTTGGAAATGAATGGATTGCTTGTTGGTGAGATGCGAGTAGCTTTGTACGGGGACTGAGCAAATGAACTGAGCTTGGACGAATGCAGGGAGAGCAAATGCAACGAGAACGTAGTCTATGAATGATGATGAAATCTAGGAGTAAGATCGATTGCGGTGTGCTAGGCGCAAGTGTGGCATGCTAGGCTCCTTCCGTCACGAAGTTTCCAGACCGCGCATCGTAGTAGATAGTCTGACCTGACTTTGCCGACACTGCCGAATTGGCGTGAGTTGGATGTGGACGGGGTGCCAAGGTGTGGTCCGTATCGCCTGTTGCCGATGCGTGCTCTACAGGAACACCCGAAACTTGAGCTGTGTGTTGCTTTGCAATGCCTTCGCGCGAGAGAGAACTTTGTCGCACAGGAATTGGCCTGTCAACATTCAGATGCGATGCTGAAGCTGCTTCCTCTCCGGACGACCCACTAGACAGCGGTTCTGATGCTGGACCACTGGGCGAACTCTCCGAGTATCGTTGATGGCCTTCCGCTGGTGTGCCTGTTGCTTCGCCCGCTCCGACAGCACCAAAAGCGTACGAAGGCTTTTCGTTCATTCCGGAATCGCCAATCCTAGTGGCATTCCACTGGCGTTTGCGAAGGAAAGGCGAGAAGAGATCCCAAACGGTGAGGAGGAACAAGAAAATGATGGGAATGCCCGTGACGACGATTAGAGCGAAACCAAGCACCACTCGCGGGATCGTTTCGATGTCTGCGAGGGGAGTCAAAGCGATGCAGATACCCCAGGAGATGATTCGGAAGATCAGCAGCAAGATCATGACAAAATCGCTGGTTTTGTCACGACCGGGGCGGCAGATGCAGAGCACCAGGAAGAAGAGCAAGTCCGTCGCGGCGAGACCGATCGAATGGCGGAGACCATGCCCATATCCCTGCGCAAAGCTGATGAAACAGGAGCGCACAAAGTAGACCAACAAGAAGACCAAGCCGAACCAGAAGAATCTTGGTCGGAAAGGATGGGCGATCGCACCCCATCGTCTCGCTGTTCGTGGCGCATTAGCAGGTGGGGTATCACCGTAGAAGAGCTGCTCCTTGCCACCCTTGCGCGCCGCAAGGAAGACTGGGAGGTAGATCATCAGAATACTGACAAGGTAGACGACCAAGATAATGGCCGCCAACATGTCCGGCACCCAAGAATCTCCTCGCAGCCACTGCCAAAAAGCAAAGACAAGGTAAACTTGGAAAGTGGCCATGATGAAGCGGCCAAAGAGCGGACGGCAAAACATGCCAAAGAAAAAAGATCCACTCAACCGTCTTGACCACGTAGCTACGCGGCCGTGAGGTCG
Source organism: Ustilago crameri (assembly GCA_024271935.1). Taxonomy (NCBI): domain Eukaryota; kingdom Fungi; phylum Basidiomycota; class Ustilaginomycetes; order Ustilaginales; family Ustilaginaceae; genus Ustilago; species Ustilago crameri. The sequence continues at coordinate 749,974 of JANBMJ010000009.1, forward strand.
CAATGTGACGACTCGTACTACTGCTGCCAAGAGGTAGACAACGAAGCAGATGCCGATGAGCACAGCAAAGAGCATTGCCAAACTAACCAGCACGGTCAGGAAGGCACTCTTAGGCGAGATGTTGTTGAGCTCAGCAAAATAGCCCAACCCAACAGGAGGAGGGGTATTCGAGGAGATGACCGGTAGATAGTCCGAATTAGAGTTCTGCAGAATCTGACCACCTGGTCCAGTGAATGGAGCGTACACCTGTCGCTTGCCAAGATTTGTCATGCGGAAGCTCAGGGGTTCCGCAAGTTTGCTGTACGCAGCGTACGCTCTGTTGAGACTTTGTGAAGCGTTCAGAGTCTCAGCTCCTGGTGGAAGGGTGAGGAGCGACTGCTTTTTCGACGAAGCAAAGGCGGCTGATGCACCAGAGTCGGTTCCTGCGCTGGTGAAGGGGTTGAACTGCTTGCCGCTTTCGGCTTGCAGCAGAGTGCCAAAAGTGCCGTCGCGGGCACCGCCGGTCTTCTCGCGAGTAGAGAGGATCGAGTCTTGAATGGCTCTGATGTTGATAAGACCGATGGACCACGCAAAGTTGCGAGCGAATTCAGTAAAGACCTGTGGATAGTTGAGACTGAGAAGCGCCGACATGGGAATATGTTGGATCGTTGTGAAGACATCGACGACACGCCACTGAGCCGCACCCAGACTCGACGCCAGCGAAGTATGAAGCACGGAGCTAACTACAGCCAGAGCAAAGACACCGACGACAGCCCATTTTGCGGCAGGCTGATATGTTGTCTTGCCATTGGACAGTGTAGTCTGGACGCAACCCACAACGGCGTTGTTGGGATCTCTGAGTTCGACGGTCGCAACGGCTTCGAGGTCGGGGACAGTAAATGCGATCGTCGGAATCTTGCTTACAAACTGTTCAGGTACCGAGAAGGCGCCTGCGCCTTGAAATTGATAGGTAGGCAAGGGACACAGCACTGAGATGGTGTCGCAGAGGTCGATAGCGAGTGAGAAAAGACCGAGGCCGTACGCATTGACATCGACGTTGACCGAGACTCGGAGGTTGTCCTGGACCGAAGCAGCTGAGATGTCGAACTCGAGGGTGCGATTCTCGCGATAGAACTTGAAGTCAAGGGCCGAAATCAAAATTGCTTCAGGAGGGCTGCAGTAGACAGCGGAAGAGGTGTACAGCATCTGAGCGCCGCCAATGCCTCGGTTAGCGGCAACTTTCTGGGGAAGACCCATAAGCAAGATGCTCAGTAAGGCGGGGAGAAGAGATGCTCCAGACATCCTTGCCAGGCTCCTTTGACGAGAACGTCGACCTTGCTCTGGCGGCTTGCGGAGTAGACGCATATTGGGCAACTATGGTGTGACTGGCGAGTCGAGTCTTGCGATCTGCGATCACAATACTGGGAGAAGCGCAGTCGATACGAAAAGGGAACTACTATCCAAAGGTCGAGACTGAATGCCAAGGCGATAAGAAAGGTGACGATCCGAGAGGGTTGGTGAACAATCGGGGCTTCCGTAGACGTCTTTCTAGAGTGGTGAGAGTCGAGTGCAGATTGAAGACGAGAGTTGGAAGAACGAATGCGATCTTTGAGAGAGAGGAAATCGTGAAGCCACTGATGCTAGTCGTGGCAGAATGTTCGACGAGGACGACAACGACGCCTCTATGACGCTCCAACTGGAGTGTCGCAGATGATGCTGACCAGCTGTGCAGTAAAGGAACGAAGGTTGTGAAGGAACAAGGCACAGACAGAAGGGGCGTCAAGGGGAAGGGGCGGAAGGCTGTAAGAAAAACTGCCCGAGGGTTCAACAGCGGTCAACTCAAGACACACGAAACCCAGGGGCCGATGAGATCTGCCTTACGACGTTTGAGTTGAGCCTGGATGAATCACCGCTCAGAGGGAACGGAACGGCCGAACAAGCGCACATGCATGTATAAGTTTGCAAGCTTCAAAAAAGACTCAGCTCTGAAAGGGAAACGACCACGGTCAAACCGTGCCGAAGCGAAATGATGACAGCGTCTGCCATCTGACAAGAAGACACCAAGCCTCTTGGCTGTCGGGGGTTGAAAAAACAAAGCGTAAACGTCGGTTAACCCGAACGATCTTGACTGCAACCGACAACTCACAAGCCTTGATAAGCACGCATACGTTATACTCGCGTGATTATATGCATGAAAAAACCCCAAGGTCACATCAGTATCATGTCTTGCTCTCATGAGATATGATGGCAACCAGAACGAAACTTGACCAAGCGCAGACGATGCAGGAGAGCTTGCTAAGGCGTCTATTTTAGGTTGGTCGCGTGAGTTGAGCTGGTTTCGGGTCGCGCGAGATGCAGTTGCTGATCAGGATTTGTGTCTTGATCGCCATGAACGATACGACCAGGCGACTCAATGGACAATGTTCTGGTCTCATGCGGCTCAGTCGGCTGGTTGTTGCGGCAAGCTCGTGCTCGCATCAGCAAAGAAAGTATGGCTTCATGGTGCGGGCGCGGCATCTTGATGCCTGCAGTAAGTTCAAAGTCACAATTTCGCAGATTTGGGCCTGATAAAGAAGAAAAATTCGCCGACTCTCGAACCAACGCGAGGACAATGACGCAGCCATGCAGTTTTGGCTCGGCGGTCAGTGCGAAATCAATTCTGCTGTTACATCACGAAAAGTGTGACCCACATAAATGTGAAAATTACCGTCCATTTCGTACGATATTGTTGTCAACCTGCGGAGACGAACACGGTCGGAATTGTCGACGACCTCTCGTCTCGCTTCTGTTGCGACTGAACGCTTGGAGCAACACTGCATCAGCTTCTAGTCTTCTCCTCCATACCGTCACCCGTATCATCCTCATTCTCTACAAGCACACATCGGTGGGTGATATCTTGTCGAAATGTCGTTCCGAGCCTCTCGCACCCTCTTGAACGAGGCCAAGAACTACGCCTCGCCTCATAGCTTTACCTACGTCGAGGGCAAAACCCCTTTCTGGCGCAAGTTCCGCCAAATCTTCTCTGCCAACCCAGACATTTCCTCCGGTATTCCTTCTGTCGAGTCGAACCGATGGCCCCAGCCTGGCTCTCGCCCTGAGCGCTCCGCTACTCCTCCCAGCGCTGCTTCCGACCCCGCTGGCAACCTCTACCACAACCGTGACTTCCGACGAAAGTACCCCAAGCTCGAGATGATCACCCAGAAGGACCTCACCACCCTCCTTCTCTCGTCTCCCAACGAAGACGGCACACGCAGGTAAGCATGGCTCCTTGCATCCACATACCGGCGATCCCACCGCCTCCGATCACGTACTAACTCGAACCTTGCTCTCTTATGTATTCTCTGCCTTCTGGCTTCGGCCGTGTCCGTCATCAACGACCAACAGCCTCCAGGCTCCCGAGGATGCCTCCAACACTACCGCGCTCACCCGACCTGCTGATCTTGAGTCGCCAACTGCCTTCACTGATGTGCTTACTCAAGTGCACAAGTCGTCTGACGCTTCGTCCGCCGGCTTCTACTCGTCCTCCAACCTGCCACCACGCCCACCTTTCAAGCAGCCTCACCACATTCTCAAGCTCCAGAAGAGCGCTGTCCCTCACGACCCTCACGCATACTATCCTGCGTACGTATCTCATCTGCTGCATTCTTCGCTTGTGTCGGAGCAATATCGCTGTCTGGGTACACCATGCCAAGTGTTGGCCCTATCCGAATCGTTGCAACACACAACCTTTGCTGACCCCTTCTTCCTTTGATGCTTCCCTTCCTTTCAATCCTGCAGGGAGAACTATGCTTAGAGCAGGCCACGCTTTTCTTTGTACAACTGTGAATCAAGTCAAGTTCGGCACCTCGCAATCTGTCGCAGAGAATGTGAGATCAACTTTGTCGTCGCTCTCCGTCCATCGTCATCATACGTCCAACGTCATCGCAAATACGACTTCTTATCTCAAGTAGGCTTGCAACATTGATCAGGACATTGTGCTCTGGAACGTCGGTTACCGTCATTTTCTCTACTCACTGAACGTGATTACATGTATCACCTATGGTCTTGCTTTGGAGCCTGAAGAGCCTGAATCCACTGCTCAATGTCGGAGGCTTGTCCCGTACTCAGAGAGGCGCAGCAGATGATCAACGCTGTGGCTTTGCTTGGCAAGACCCAGGCGGAGTTTGAAAAGTACCGCAACCGTCCGTACTCCGCCATAGCAACCATTTCACAATCCTTGTTACCGGTCGCATCCAGTCGGTGGAGAAGGAATCCGAAGCCTCTTGTAGCAGCATTGTCACCAACGAGCACGTCGAAGCCATCGTACAAAGTGTCAAAGAATGCCCCACAGTGACGCTGCTCGTGATCTATGATCGCCTCAAAGCTCCCAGCGGGTCTCGCCCTTCACAATTGTATACGTCAAGGTTGTTGCTCAGACAATGTCGTCACACATAAGCGACTGAATGTAAGGCATCATCAACACCAGTGTGCGCAAATCCTATGACGACGGGTCATCAACAAAGTAGCGATGATGCTGGCTCAGACGCGATCGAACTGCTACGAGATGCAAAGTTCTATCATGAGAAATCGGACACGAGAGCAAAGATTACTGTAGCCAGTGGCGGCCTAGCCAATATCGTCTTTGGAGGGCTGCGAAGGTCATGTGGAGCGAGGCAAACACATCGATGTCAGTGGGGGCATCTCCACCTGCTGCTGTCCATGATGCAGGCGTTGGCAACCCCTCCGGTCAAGTTGCGTCGGAGTTGTGACGCAAAACCTTCATCTAGATCACTATGTCTTTGACCGACGTGGATGCGAACTCAACTTTTATTGCCATATTTATTGCACATTCAGCCACACGCAAGAAGACCGTCAAAATCTTACCTCAGACTCATTGATGCCAGTACGACGATCATCAGGGAGCAGTTCTTCCTGTCCGCCCTTAAGTGGCTACCGTCGTGGTGTACACAGACACGCATTGATTGCAATGATAGGGATGAATTAATTGTCTGAGATATCTCGCGAGACCTGAGCACAGTGTCCTGGAGGCAGGCGCCCCATGAGTCATTGCAGCGAATCCTCGAAGCATCGCTCATCCTAGTTTGATGCGATGGAAGCGGAAGACAGTTTCGTGACTACGGTTACAAGTGCTGTGTGTCAGGACTTATGCACGGCAGGGCAACTGGCGAAGAGCGTCGGTCAAACTGACTCCTCATCCGCAGAGCGTTCTGGTTCTTCCACTCCAGAACTCAGGGCTGTCAGGAATCTTTGTGGTAGAAGAGTATCCTCCTCGACTTCGGGCGGCAAGACAGCTGTGACTGTTTCCTTGCTTGTTTCATTCCCCAGAGTTTCAGATGCGTTGTCGCAAGGTCGCTCTCGTTGTCAGTTCGTAGGACCGATGGAGTAGGATTTGTGCAACCGAAGGAAGAGCGACTTACTCATTATGGCCCCATAGATCGTACAGCGCTCGCAGCAAACCGGGATCTGTAATAAGGTTGCCTGCAGCTGGCCTGTCGTTGTCCTGCAAGATGTGTGTCGGCACGGAACAAGTGTCAGCCGTTGAAAGGGTCTGTGTGGCCCATTTACGCATGGATCGTGACGCAACTCACTCGAGGGGAAAGCATTTGCTCCACTGCAGGTCGAAATGGCATCCGTAGCCGCTTAACGCGAACATTGACGCGAGTATTGTATCGAATCGAGCCTGCTTCGTTCTCTCGGTGCAGGGGACTGGATCTGGTGTTTCAGCATTCATAAGTCTAGCGCAATTGTGGAATGGAATCATGACTTACAATCCGGTAAGAAGCTCCCATAATATGTATATGTTTCCAAGCGACCAGATATCGGTTGCGGTACCGTACGCTTGGCCACTGAGCATCTCCTTCTCTCGATCACAACGCATGGTAGCTTCAACAAGTTCAGTCACCACCTTTCGACTGCTAAGAGACCGTCATGATTGTGCTTACAGGGCTGCGGAATCCTGGTGTCTGTAAACCAAAGTGGGATTACATCAGTTTCGACACGATTTCCCACTTCCCATCAGTCGGAAGTACCTACACCTGCTAAGCCAAATTTGCCCTTCGTACCCCTCTCAATCTGACAAGCGAGGCCGAAGTCTGAAACCTTGGCATCACCTGAAGCATAGATCACGACTTGCGGACAAGGGTTTGCTATCACTGTTGTCAGTTCTAAAATCGTCTCTGAGGCTAAGCGTAAGAGAGGTGGACAATGCCTTGGCAAGCTCTTACTGTTCTCAGGCTTGAGGTCACGATGTACGATTGAAGTCAATCGGGTGCGTGCTGAATGAAGGTAATGAAGCCCAAGAATGACGTGGAGAGAGATACGCTCGGCCTGGAGACTCTTGAATAGATTTTTCAGTGGACCGGCGTGCATTATGTATGATTGGAAGCGAGGTGTAGAGACCGTTCTCGGTCTATGAGCATGCCAGGCAAGATGAAATTGTCGGAAACAAGACACTGTCGTGGAAAGAGGATTATCACGAACCTGTGAGTATGCACCCAGTCGATGTAGTCTGACAGGGTTGCAGAGCAGAGCTCGAATACGCTGTAGATCGTGGAACCTTCCCTCCAGGCTTCTATAAAGCGTATAACAGCGACATGTCGAGCAGCTTGCTAACGCGAACCTCCTCAAGTGCCAGCTCTCTTTCTAATCGGCTGGAGTGTCGAACGACCTTGACGGCCACCTTCTTCCGAGAGGAGGAAGTGGCAGCGTCAACCATATGTACAAGTATTGGTAATAGAAGCAGCAAACGCGTGACTTACATTGCTCGTCTCGGGATCCTTTGCCTCGAAGACCTGGCCAAAGGCTCCTTTGCCCAGAAGGCCAACGGCTTCGTAAACCATGTGGGGTTGACTTCGTCGTGAGAATGCGGGAAGCTCAGTAATGAGCACAAAAAGAACGATGGCGCTCAATCCGGTGTTCGCTCTGAGAGGAACTCTCGACTGCTGGGCAAGTCTTCCAAAGTGGGGCCGTGGTAAGACGGCACCTTTAAATGATCTGAACGGGAGCGCTCAGCTCGCTCAACGACCGACAAGGGCGCTACTGCCTGCTTTGAAAGAACGGGGTCGTTGGAAAAAGCGCAGCTACTGCTGAAGAGCCACTCAGCTTGACTTTTTTCTTTCCTGATTCCTCCATCTGTGATTGCGCACCAGTAACTGTTCGACTTGCGTTGCTGCAGTACGAAATCGAGCGTCCTGTCGGACTGCGAGACGGGTTATCGGCTCCATGGCCGATTTTTTGAAGCAGTCGAGACTTCCTGTCTTCTTCGGCAATTGCATGGATGGAAGGCCTGTGTTTCGTCGAGGAGGCGCGAGGTCGGAGGCGAAGAGGGAGAATATAGCTCTGATTGGCTTGGCGAGGCTGCGTGCTACTCTGCACCCAGCAAAGGCTCCTCGATTGACCACCAGTCCTGTATGGTGGATTGCAGTCTTGTTCTTACACGAATTGCTGCCGATTGGGAGTAAGGGCTGCCGAGGGGTTCCTCTGCATTTTGTCCCCGATGCAAAGAGTCTTTCCCATGGCGACCCGTGCGGACGCATTCGAGGAGTTTAGATGCAAATGATGCAGGAGACCTCCCGTGTATTAAGGAAACCTCAATTGGGTCAGTAAGCGTATCTTTCTTCCGCTCCATGTGGTCGCGACACTCGTGAGCCCCACTTTATCGAAGATCATCAGCGAGACTTGTACCAGAATCCATCTGGACGGCTCCATAAAGCTAGCAATGGTCCCAGCGGCGATGTGAGCACTTGGATGTTTCTCGTCCTGCATGGTTGTTTTGACTAGGACAGGAGCGGAGCTTATTTTAGAGCACCGGTACTTGGCGGCAACCCCAGAGACTCGAGACACTCTCTGTTGCATGGCTCTACGATAAGCGCGGAGGCCAAAGCTCAGACGTGAGAGAAGAGCTAATGAGTTCGTGCTCAAGCGATCAAAGCGTAATCATGAGAAACGTGCATCGGGAAGAAGCCACACAAGGCGGTCAAAGCGGAGCCGTCACAGATCCAATTGAAGAGGTATCGAAAGATTCCAACTCTTATGCGACCGCTTGACAACCTCGTCAGCTCGACGTGCATAGCGAGACACGGCGCTTGACAGAAAGTTTATCACGAAAACGTTCAAGTTCTTGAATTGCTCTGAAGGCTTCCAGAGTTAAAGTTATTCATGCAGAGGGAATGGACTCGGCAGAAGGCGTGGCTGCATTGCTTGCTGCATGTTTTCACCCTATCGCTCGACACGGCGCCTGGAAACACCCAGGACTCGATGTGCTGGTGCTGGTAACAGCATGGTGGTGTGAGCTCCAAGTCACGGGCCGTCTGAGGAGCTGAAATTGGAGCATCGCCTCGAGTTTCCGACTCAAAGGCTCTGCCGAATAGCTCACGCGCTCTGTTGCTCCGACCGAAAGCTGTGCAGTTAGTATGTGCAAACATTTGCCGGTGCGGACAGTCAGGCGTTCCCCGACTCTGCAAATCTTCAAGTGTGAAGAGCCATCAGTGGAAGTCGGTCTGAGGGACGAAGATCGATCGACGATGCGCAGCGTCCCATCGTGTCCTGACACCAGTGGAGACATTCAGACCTGCATCGTGAGACTTTCTTGTAAAGAATCTTGAACAAAATTCTGTCTGGAAGAGGCAGTCGTTGCCTCAGAGCCTTCCATTCAGAACAGAACCGCTTCTTTGCAGCCAGAAGACGCTGACTTCTAGTCGCGAGAGTATCAAAAGTGAGCCGCCGAAGAAGACTGACCTGCGGGGAGTAGCTACGCTGCTTGATGCATTGCAACAAGAATACGGCCTACCATCGATTTTCAGCGCTTCAAGATCGGTCCTCATCACAACAGTGATTTCCAAAACGCGGAAGGTTTGCCCACAGGTACGAGCTCTGCCTTGCTTCTCCGTGGCATGTTGGTGGGGGGCCAAAGCGTTCCATCAAGGCAGGCCATGCGACAGTGTTCAAAGCGCTTTCTGAATGCGCTTGTCGCAGAGCGTGTCCGTTGCGTGGAGAAAGCTCGACAACCTGCTAAGCATGTTGCTGATCTTCCTAGAAATACTGATGTCTGTCTTCTGCGCTGTATGATCGCGACTTCTCCAGTCCACATTTGTCTCAAGCATGTTCGCCAAACTAAGCGAGACATCGTACAGCTGGAATCGTGGAGGCGTCAAAAGCTGCAGCAGGTTTGAGCGTCCTCGTGTGATCATTCATGCTTTTGCACGGGTCTCGTGGGAATTGGGAAGGTATTCAAGCTGTGTTTAGTGTTCTCGGCGGTTGCCACCTCATCAGTGGTGGAATCTTCTGTTTTTCGAGTACGCAACAACCGAGGGATCAATGCGAAGGCTTGCGAGAAGCGAGAGGAGCAGATGGAGCGGCCAAAGCGCATGCGTGAGAAGAGTTCACAAGAGTAGCGCACATAAAGCGGTCCGAGCGGTGGTGTGAGAAGATCAAGGTGAGCGAGGACAACCGCCTGAATGGAATCACAAAGTTGCAACTGTGACAGGAAATGCAAGAGCCAGCATTCAGGAGCTACAAATAGTCCCGCCAACATTGATCGAGTTCGACAGATGAGCTTTTTAGAAAGCCAATATCCCTAACCAGCATCCCTTTTGCTCGCAGATTGCTTTTCCTCGCCATGAATGATATGGCATCGTCTAACTCCTGCCTGGAGATTGAACCTCGAGAAATCGAAGCCGGTCCCGGCATGGGGGAACTGGTTGAATCCATCCAATCCTACGTCAGTCCAGCTAATCCGATCAACGGTCCCAAAAACGTCGCCATAATCTTCGCTGCTGCTGTCTTAGCTCTGGAAAAGAGTGGTGTCGAGCCTACGAGAGATGGAGACACCTCTCAACATTTTGCCTACATTTATCGAGGCGAGCGCTTCCGTGTAGGTGATCAATTCCTGTCAGGGTGGCGGATCCGAGTGCAGCTTAACCCCTGGAAAGCTACTCTATGCAAGCAGGCTCACCGGGTTGTAGACTGACCTGAAGCTTGCTTCCTATCCGTCATACTTTGCTTCCAGGTACTTCTATCCAAGATCCAAAGACGTCAGGCCACGGCACGAAGGTTACACCGAGAACGGTCACCAACTCGAAAAGCGGAATATCATCGCCGAGAAAGACAGCGAGAAACAATCGCACAGCTGCAGCCAAGCAAGCATGCCATCGTCAAGTGCAGCACTTGCTGAAAACCTTGACTGTCAGCACCGTATCAATGATCCTAGGTGCACGCGAAATACATAACAGCGCCAGGCTATCCTCAGGCCTCGATCAAGGACGTCGGATTGGTAGTCATCTGACCGCTCCTGCCTCTGGCATCACAACCGTGCTGGATCAGCTCCTCGATCGAGAGTCGGAATTCAAGTTGGCCGCGCGAAGGGTCTACTACGCTTACGCTCAGCTTGGATGCGCTTTTGGACAGCTGGTGAAGCAGGAACGCAACGATGCGGCACCTGGGATGGAGACCAAGGAATTTCATCAGATCGGGCTTCCGATCCTAGAGTCGGCCATGAAAGGGTGGACATGGAGAGAAGAGCTGTCGCAATCAGCCCTGCTCAAGCGTTTGGAGCGTTCAAGAAAGATCTTTCTCCTCGTCCAGCATTTTGGTGAACGTGTCCTTGACATGCCAGGCTTGACGATGCGGTTGGTGGACAGGACTTCTTTTCGAGCCTTCTCGACCTTGCTTGCGACAGAAGCCAACGACTCGCTAGGGTCCGACAGAAATGATCACTCAGCTGCTTTTCCGGCTTCGTGTTAGCAGCTAAGTCCTCTCCCACAAAGACACAGTGTCTTTGGATCGGCGAAGCTCAAAAATACAGCTGAGAATGTAAATCAAGAGGGCATTCCTTTGGAAATTGCAAGCGTTCCTTAGTACCGTGCTGAGACAGAAGTTGCAATGAGCAAGCCTATTGAGCCATGAGGTGTTTGGTCAGTGTGCTTTTTCGCTGAAGTGGGGTGGAAGGAAGCGATTCAAATGCCGGTTTGAGACCGAGGCATCCACCCTATCATTAATGGGACTCGCAATCGAAGAGCAATCGAAGAACAGGGTAGGCTCATACCGCTGCATCCCTGTGCCGCTGCAGCTGTGCATGTGAAGGCGGACCGCCACGAGAAGGGACCGCGCTGTACGTTGCTGGGGAAGCGATTACGGTGCGACCAACACGCTGAAAAAAGATGTGAGATCTGCTTCCAAATACATGCGTTTCGGGTGCGCACAGAAACGGGTACGGCCGAGACCCAACGAAGCCGATGTCAACTCAGCCATTCACCGCAATGCAGCACCTTGTCTCCCTTGAATGGGCGCATCCAAAGTAAATCCGGGCTCTAATTTGCAGGTCAAGCAAATGAGCATGATGCAAGATCCTCCATATTCCGTCACTCAATGAGCGATGACCTTCTTTTGATGACGCACTTCCTTGCGATTCAGGCGCATGGGGTCGCTTGCATCTCCTCATCGTATTGAGCTGAACGACAGCGGCACCAAAGCTCGCCGTCCTGACATGTCCCTCGAGTTGTGTCTCTTTTCTCTTCTTGACTTCTTTTTACCAGGCAAGCCGAATTTTTGTGTCAGTACAAGCAGGCCAGCTCATTTGACAGCGCCCAGCCTCCTGCACAATCGACAAGCCCTTGGACCTCTTGCGCCAGCAATGCTGGGATCCAAGGCGTGAAGGCTCTGCTGTTCTGGACGACTCAGCACGCATTGGTCCGTTCCAAATTGCTGAAGTCCAACCCTTGCGCTCGCCGAGGACTTCACATCACATCTCAGGGGCAATTAATTGTGCCAAGTTAATAAAGATAACTGCCACTTTGAATCTCAATGCAGAACCGACCCATTTTACCCTTCAACTCAGATTACACGGGAGGATATATACAATCAGGGAAGAGTCCTGAAATTAGTGAGCTTTTTCGACATTACTGTCTCCAAATCCCTCTTTTCGCGTTACGCAATCGCAGATTTTAAACGCGTTAGCAGGGTGATTCGGTCAACTCCTGCCTTTTCAAGAGAGTGGTACGGGCATTCTGAAATTTTACAGCAAGAGAATCAAGCCGTTTCAACAGCAAAGCACGCAACGTACTGCTGGGGGCTGCCTCTTTGAGCCCCTTCCCGGATCCGAAAAGGTCCAATTTCTCGACACACTGCGTATCTTGTCCCGGTAAATCCACAGATGCCAGCTGGAGCAACGCCAGAATTCCCGACCATTTGTCTGGACCCTGCTAAACATTTTTTGAATTCTCTTCACAGAGAAGCCTTGTTATAGATTTAACGTAGAATTAACGTGCCTAGGGTTAGGGTTAGGGTTAGGGTTAGGGTTAGGGTTAGGGTTAGGGTTAGGGTTAGGGTTAGGGTTAGGGTTAGGGTTAGGGTTAGGGTTAGGGTTAGGGTTAGGGTTAGGGTTAGGGTTAGGGTTAGGGTTAGGGTTAGGGTTAGGGTTAGGGTTAGGGTTAGGGTTAGGGTTAGGGTTAGGGTTAGGGTTAGGGTTAGG